>JBBYHO010507620.1:0-15102 GCA_038382025.1 Adansonia gregorii | reverse complement strand
ATATATATATATATATATATATAAGGGAAGAAGATGTAACATAACCATCATCAGTATCTTCATAATAACCTGAAAGGAAAAAGAAAAAAAAAAACCAGATTCTCGTGCAGGGATAAGCAGATGATTTCTTCATACACATGGGCTAGCTTCAAAAGACTTGTTGTAAACTCTTTTTCAATATGTTCTTGGAAAGTTAACAAAGATTTAACCAAAAGGAGTGATAGAATGATGAGAACAATAAATCAGAAAACTAATCATATAAAACCATAACTCTTACAATTGCCTGGCTCCATCCTGTCTGCCTTTTTTTTTTTTGGGTTCTATCAAAGAATGTTGTTGCTGAGGTTAGACAAAGAAAGAAAGAGAGAGACTTTACATTTTCAAGCATAATGCCTGTATTTCCCAAGTATGACCTTTAGTTTTACATGGGAATAATGGAGGGTAACACTGTTATGGAAGGGCAATTTGGTCTCCTCAATATTGGAGAAATGGGTGGTTGAGGAAGACGTGAAGCGCTTGTCCTCTTGAGCCATTTTCTGAACTTTTCTTCCTTTCGGCCTCTAAAGCCCCAATCCAAATAATGTTTTTGCATGGACATCGTTGCTTTGTGATTATGAATATTTTTATTATGACGTGACTATAACGTGTTCGAAAACATACCTCCCATTGCAATTTAAATCCTGCCTCAAAGAGAGAAAAACATGTTTAAGAGAAATAAAGGAGATTGGGATACAAAGTAGGACTGATGCTGCTTTCAGATAGAAGAAGAAAGGATTTTGAGCATGTGGGGGAGTAAACTCCCCTTTTTTCTGTTTTTTTTTTTTTTTTTTGGTTTGGGGTGTCAAAGCAATTGGTTTTTTGATTTGGCTTTAGGTGGCCTGTCCCTTCAACTTATCCTTTGATCTGTTTCGCTGGGTAAGACATAAGAAACTCCCTCTCATTGTCTCATTCAATTTGCTAATTACTTTATGGGGTCACAACATACTGACTCACAAAGGCATGTAAATTTTATTAGGTCAAGCTTTTGGGTTACTCAAAATCCAAATGTGTCTTGGACTCACACTTTTCAAAGAACTTACAGTTTCAGGGGGTGTGGTGTTCATACATATTATAATTATTTTTAAGATATATATGAGTTTTGATACGTTAATAATATATTATATAAATTTTGATATGTTTTTGTACTTACATTATGTTTTTATATCATGTTATGCATTATATTAGGTTTTAATTTTTTTATTATGTTTGTATCTTGTAACAATAGTGACTAAAGTTATCTAAGTCTAATGAATTGTAGGCTGAGTGTTTTTCCATTTCTTTTCCAATTAATGGATTCTAATTGGATTTACTTAGAAAAAGCATATGTTTTCCTTTGCAACTAACCAAACTTACAGTGGGAGTATTTCCAAATAACATAATGTACAAAGATTATAATACTGACAATGATATATATGATTGGTAATAGTGACTTAATCCAACTTGGAATTCAGTTTGCATTTTGATCTTTTATGCCCTTATTGCATCAAATTTTGACAAAAATTAAATGGATTCAAGGTTCAAGTCTTTATATTTAGGGAATAATATTGAACATGAAATATGTAATATTCTTTTGATTCAATGATTATGTTTGAATTTTTCTCCTCCAAAATCACATATATATTCTAGTTTTTCATTTTTTTTTCAATTAAAGTATGTTTTCTTTGCCTAATATATTTTAGCTTTTCAAATTTATCATGTTCCTTTAATGACAATCAATAAGAGAATTCGTAAAACAAAAACAATTATGATGCTACAATTGGTGTTTTAATATGTTCTTTGACGCTTAAATTAATTTTTGTCCGAAGTAAATAAATAAATGAAGATCGTAACGTGAAAAATATCTACTTTGTATTTATGAAAATTCTTATCTTTTATATACAAGACCTATACGTAGTGTAAATACTAAGATTGAGATAATTTATGGGCATAGCAAATAGAGCAACTAATCAATACCTAGTTTTTTTTTTTATTATTATTTTAAATGATCAGTACCTAGTTGATAAAAGAAAAAGTAAAGTTAAAAACCTAAAAATGATAACCAATTAATTTGCATTTGCAACATTAATTTATTAAAGTAGCCAACAAAAGATTGAAAATTATGAAAATTAAGGGCCTTTGGGTTGGATGACGCAACCCTGCTCAAAGCAATTTATAACTTTATATAGTAATACTATATTTTAGTTCCTTTAATTCCAAGTAAAATTACACTAAATTTCTCATTTTCATTAGGATTATGATGTTCTTTGACTTTGATCATCTTCCAAAAATGAAAAAAACCTTCTTTTAAAAAAATTACCTTAAAGGATTAATACGCATTGTTATTTTGTTTTTATGAAGATTAATATATATGATTAAGAATATTGGACAAAAGATAACTAGAGTGCCACTTGGGGTACGGAAAGATGTGGATAAAGGAAATGCAATTCTAATTATAATTAAACTAGCGTACTTCTAATTAAATTTGTTAACTTATATAATTATTAAAAATAAAAATGTCCAAACATCAAGACAGCCACCTTCATAGCTGGGGATATTCAAGTGCTATGCCTTGGACACCAAATAACGTTCACTTGATTCAAAGGAAGCCGTCATCAAAGCCAATTCTCCAAATTAATAATTAATATTGTAATCAGAAAACGACATTATCTTTTCTAGAAAAGCCCCATTTTTACTTATGTGATTGTTAAGTTTGGGATGAGAAATGCAGACACAGAATTTTGTATATGCTGCCAAGTATAGTGGAAAAATAATTGGCTGATATGCAATAGTGTTGTTCATGTATTCCCAAGAGCGAAATCGGATTAATTTATGCAGATTGTTGGATTGAAGTCGAAGATAATTCGTACAATACAAGATGCTGTGGTGATTTTGGTGTTTTGCCTTCGAAACATGCTTCGATATCTATGTATCCATTTAAGAAAATTTTCAGATCAACGCTCACTGATCGCCTATCTAGAGATATCAATGAGCTTAAAAAGTGTAATCAAGTGTATCTTCTATTTGGAGCTGCTGGACAACCCTAAATTATGCAGATACCAAAGTGGATATAACAAGTGCAAATATTTAGGGTTTATTTATTAGATGCACTGTTTCGATCAATAAATCATATAATATTATAACTTTATTATATGTATAAATTTAAATGCTATCAATCAATCAAATATAAATTTAATATTTAATATGCTTTGTTTGGGCTTGAAGGAATTAAGTGTACTACGCCAAGTGAAAAGTTGATGAGAATAGAAGTTTATGCATAAAAAATGCAAAAATAGATAAGTAGAATGTTTATCATAGTTGTATTTCAATTTTAAAATTTCTACTAATCTACATTTTGATTCGTAAAATAGAGATGAATTGTATAGTTATGACTAGTGTAAATAGTGTAAAATAGAGTATTTTATTTTTTAAAAATACATTATATAAAAAAGTTTAAAAAATATCTATTTTTTATTATTTGATATCATTATTTAATTGTTTTTTCTTTGTATAATTAAGTTAAGGTTACTTGATTTATTGAACATCAAACTCAATTGACCCTATCAATAATAGCATAAAGTATCGTTATTTCATCAAAATTACAAATTTATTTCACTATTCCTTTAAATAATTGCAATGTGAGCTGCAAAGTCATAATTTTTATTTTAATGAATCCATTTGAATATCAATTTGTCTATTCTTTTCTATCATAACAGAATAGTATTTTTTTATTTAGAAAAAAAATTGGCTCTAATTTTTTTAAAATAAAAATATACATAAATTCATTATTGATTTAAAATTTTGATAGAAGGAAATTCTGTCTCAATGTAGTTGTTATATCTTAAAATGTAATAAAAAAAATAAAGAGGTGCAAGTTTCAATGTTGCATTATTTAAAAATACAATACATAGAGGGAAAAAAAATACTAAAATAAAAGTTAGAAGCTTTTTTTTTTTTCCCGAGAAAAGTGGGATTGTTTAATAAGATAAAAATGAAAGAATTAAGATATTATTTTTTTCTATTTAAACATTTACACAAGATTAGTAAAAGATACCAAATTAACATAATAAAAGAAATAAAAATATCAATTTTGAATGTGAAATATAAAAAAAATAATTATAATATAATATAATACAAAAATATTAAAATTTATATAATATAAATTATTAACATATATAATAATTTAATATAATTTATAATATAAATAATATAAATATAATGAAAAATTTATTTTTAGACCGTCAGGCCTGGCAGGGTTGGGTCAGTCCGAACAAACTTATTTAAGTCAGGCCTAACGAATTCATCAGAAATTAGCTTCGGACAAGACAACCTCTCTAGTGTCGTTGTCGGCGGATGATTGGACAACGGAGAGATACGTAATGGGGGGTGGAGGGTGGAATTTTTAACAGAATTTTCCAAGTAAAGCGTGGATTCGAAAGCTACGATTATTAATTTTCTGGGAAAGTCCAGTTCGGCAATTCAATCCCACAACAAAACACAAACAAATCTCTAGCGTCACCATCTTCTTCACCCTCAGCCTCAAGCTTTCCTCATCCCCCCCCCCCACCCCACCGCTCCATCAATTTATAAACTCTAACCAGATTTCGACCAAATTTCATCTCTCTTTCATCTACCAACTTTTAAAACAGGAATCATGCAGCCTAATAATTCTCAAGTCAACGTATTGCAACGATTTCAGCCCATCTCAACCCTCCCAATTATTCCCAGATGGAGGGAATTTGGATTTGGGCCGATCCAACTGCCGAGCCGAAGGTGGGTCAACTGGGTTCAAGGTGGCAATTTTGGGAGCAGCAGCAGGAATAGGGTAGCCATTAGCCATGTTGATGAAAATAAATGCTTTGGTTTCTGTTCTTCATCTCTATGATGTGGTTAATACTCCTGGTGTTGCTGCTGATATTAGCCACATGGACACTGCACCTGTGGTATTTTAGTTAGTGTTCATGTTTCTTTTACATATGAATTTCTTGTTTGGTTGAAATCCATAAAAGTTTTCTTATTGGTGGTGGAATTGCTAGACTAAGAATATTTTTGGGTTGTTTGTTTAACTGAACTTCATGTTTTGACTGGGAATCAGGAGAAAATTATGATTAAAGCTGTACTTTAAGATAACAAAGCATGAAAATTCGACCCTGAAACCAATAGGAAGTGAAGTCGACAACTTTTTCCCGAAGTTTTATGCTTGATTTTGCTTTTCTATTTACCGAGTTGAACTTATAAATTTCTTCTTTCACATAGATTAAGGTGTAGAATGATGGACAAAGATTTGTACATTCAGGTTCAAAATCTAATTGAAGGTTTCAAGCCTTTTGGAGCTATTTGTTAAGAATTTTAGTATGGTTGTTTGAATTTTTAGGCACGTGGATTTCTGGACCAACAGCAATTGGAAGAGGCTTTAACAGGAATGGACCTTGTGATTATTCCTGCTGGAGTTCCTAGGAAACCTGGAATGACAAGGAATGATCTTTTCACTATCAACTGGAATTGTTAAGACTCTTTGTGAAGGAATAGCAAATTGCTGTCCGAAAGCCATCTTCAATTTGATTAGTAATCCTGTTAATTCCACAGTGCCAATCGCCACAGAAGTTTTCAAGAAAGCTGGTACATTGGATCCAAAGTGGCTTCTGGAAGTCGCAAAGCTTGATGTTGTCAGAGCCAATACTTTTGTGGTAACTACAAATCTTGCCATTAGTTTATTCTTCTTCATTGTTTATTAGCCAACTCTGGATTTTGTCGCATACTGTTGAATAGGTTTCTTTCTTCATCATTTTTCCTGATTTGGTCAGTGTCTTCACTTTTATGGTAATCACAAATCTTGCCTTTTAAGGTATTCTTCTTTCACTGGTGAGTAGCCGACGCTGGGTTTTGATAGACAATGTTGGATCAGTTTCTTTCCATCATCATTTTTGTATGGTATAGGCCTATAACGGAAAATATGTTTTTATCTGTGATAAGGTAAACCATATCAATGTTCATTTCTGGTATTCTCTCATAATTATTGCCCTCCTTATTTTGGTTTTATTTATTGGCAGAAGTCTTGGGTCTTGATGCACGGGATGTTGATGTTCCAGTTATCGGGGGAATGCAGGGGTTTCCATTTTACCTCTTCTATCTCAGGTTGAAAAGAACTTGTTTTCAAACAATTTACTTGCTCACTGATTTGTATTAAAATGACTTTCTAATGTAAGATTAACTGTTACCCTTACACAGGTTAAACCTCCATGCTCTTTCACCCAAAACGAAATTGATTATCTGACAAATCGCATTCAGAATGGTGGTGCGGAGGTCACTGAGGTAAAGCATATAATCTCTTGATTTCTAGATTGAAATATCGGATAGATGGAAACCCTGTTTTGACCTAAAAGTAATTGAATCTATTCTATGCTTGATTTTCTTTAAGTAAAAACGTGTTTCTAAAATATATAATACATATGATGATTAGCATTTCAAGCTATGGGGGTCGATTGCTGAGTAGTGTAGCCTTTAGGCCATTTTTCTTGGAGTTTGTGTATTTTCCCATTTTATTAAGTATGCTGCAGTGTTAGACAAGTTATAGGATTGCCAAGTAACTTGATGTATAGAAACAGTACTAACTGCATTTAGGTTGACAAGAATCTATGCGGACTTGGGTGTGAGTGTTAGATACGAATATGTGTCAGGCAGGGGTATATTCAATTTTTTGAAGTTTTTCCGTGTATTTGGAGAGTCCTTTGGGGGTCATATCCTGATATCCTTGTTCAGACATGTTGGACATGGGTACTTAAGAAAAAAAAAAATGAAGAGTTAGAGGCTTGGACAATATAGAGAAAAATATATGCCATGGAGTAGAATAGACACTTGTCTTTGGACCATATTGATCAAGCAGAAATGAAAGGTCTGACAAAGCGACTCTGCAAGATTGTTAATTAAGGCAAGTTCAGTGGTCCAAGAAGAATTATTTTGAAATTTTCTGGCAAAAAGATGAATCTTGGAATAAAGTTTTATTTGATGTAATGCAGCTCGCTTTAAAATTTTCAGTCAGTCATACAAAAAAAAAAAAGAAAGATAGCTAAATCATCTACCGTAAGGGGTTTAACAATGGCCATTTACTGAGAGCTTTGTATTTCTAATTTTCTTTATGGCTTCATAACTTATTATTAATAGTCTTGATATACTTCATTACATTAAGGGATTCTGCACAACAGTTAAGGCAAAATGTCGAGCGAACTTGCATTTGTAGCGAATATTTGGTCATATACGTTGAAAGTACACTTAAGATCCATGGGCTGAATGTTGATTAAGTTTAAGAAATAATCAAAGCTGACCGCTACTTATTCTCTCGGTTTTGCAGAAATATCCATTTCTTTTTCATGTTAGCATGTACCATCACTCCTAGGGTTCTGAAAACTTATTTTATTTGATCTTGCGTTCTATTGCCATTATGATGTTTACTACATCTGGAAGTCTGGTGAGTGACTGTAACATGTAATTTCTTGCAGGCAGAGGCCGGTGGTGGATCTGCAACATTATCAATGGTTAGTTATAAACATTCTCTATCTTTCTCTCTCAACTACTAAGAATGCATATTTTGTTCGTTTCCTATGAAAGACATAGTCTTAGGCTCTTAGCTGCCTCTGAATGTATATTAGGAAACATAAATGGAAGTGCAGGCATATTGCTGCGGTTAAATTTGCTGATGCATGTCTCCGGGGCTTAAGAGAAGATGCTGGCATTGTTGAATGTGCCTTCATGGCCTCTCATGTATGTTATCCAAGTCTTTGCATTAATAGCTCTCTCAATTTTGTCGTCTCCTTTCCATATTCATTCTTCTTAGGCTTAAAGTAACGACTAATGCTTTTCCTTTGTAGGTGACCGAATTGCCCTTCTTCGCATCCAAGGTAAGACTCGGCCGTTACGGAGTTGAGGAAGTATACCCTCTTGGCCCACTAAATGAGTATGAGAGGTATGTGATTAAGTTTGTTTGGAGACGTTTTGAATTAACATCCGATATTTCATTTGTCCCTATTTAAATTTAACTTAAAAATCCCAATGATTGATCAAACAGGGTTGGCTTGGAGAAGGCAAAGAAAGAACTAGCAATTAGCATTCAGTAGGGGGTTGCCTTTGTCAGGAAATGATAACACCAAAGTTTCTAGCAATAATGGGGTAAAACTGTTGTTTTGTTTTACGAAAAACCCTTTGCCATGGGTTCCTAGATGTGAGCTAATGTGGCAAATGTGGGACATGGTTAAATGTTAATGCAATAAATAGAGAAATATTTTGTAAATTGGGAACTTATATTTCATTCTATTTCTAGATAGCAATCAAAAGTTAAATCAAACCAATTCTCCTTTATTGCAGCAGTAATCTCCACCCTTGGTTCTAGGGAGCCTGTCTGCCTGGATTATTTGCAGCAGTGAAGGCCGGCCATTGTTAGCCTCTCTTTCAAAATTCCAGGCCCCGTCAGGCTTGCATTTTACCCGCTCTATTGTCTGTCTTCCCCTTTGGTGGAATTGAATATAGTCTCGAAGTCGTGCTCCTTTTACTGCTTTTACATTGTAAGCCTAAGCAGGCATGCCAAGAAGAAGTCAGTTGGGGTGAGTCCACACCCCAATATGACATTGGGCCAGTGTACTGACTCTGCTGGCAAACAAATGCTGTCAGAGTTTTTACTAAAACATAAATGAACCAAACAGTGGGTGTAATCTTTCCAATTGTTGTCACATTTCTGGCCCATAAAAAGAAAGATAAAAAAGTTTTAAGAGCTTGTTTTTATATATCGAAGGTGAAATTTTAAATTTTAAATTATCACATATTTTATTATTTTATTATATTTTAAAATATATGTATTAAAAATTATTAATTTTATTTATAAAATTTAATAATTTTACTGACGATGCATATTATATGATAATTTCTCTGAAAGGCCTACAACATAATTGGGGTCGAAAGCCAATTTCCTCTCAATCCATGAACCAATTTAAAATCTTGACCTTATAAAGTCAAAAAGCTTAGAAAGATTTGAAATGTAGAAGCTTAGCCAAACATAAATCATTGCCTCTTTTGCCAGATCACTGTAAAAGCTACTTTCTCTTCATTCTTTATCCAGGGAAAAAGAAGACAAAAGAAAAAAAGATAATCAGTGCCACGTGTGCGCCAGAAATTGCTCTGCCTTTCTAGTAGGTGCCATATAAAGGGTCCTATGATAGCAATTGCATTTAATGCTACTTTATTTTTTCTAAGCTTTGATTCCAAAGGGATCTACTTATATATAATCATTATGTATAAAAACTTAAAAATTATGGGTGAATTTGTTGTACTGTCGTGTATCCATTTAGTATGATTATAATTAGGGATAGTGGTAATTTTTTTAAAAAAGTAATTATTTATAGATTTACTTATTTATATATATTATATTATTTTATATTATTTTTATGTTATAAATTATATTTAAAATATTATAATTTATATTATTTTTTATATTAATAATTAATATTATATAAATTTTAATATATTCATACGTTTGTATAATATTTATATATTTATATATTTTAATTATTTTTATATTATATAATTTTTTGAAATTCAAAATTATCTTATATAATTAATTGTATAAGATATAGTTTTTCTAATTACATTGAAAGACGCAGGAATAAGTTGAAATGGGGAATCAATGATGATAGCCCCGTGAAACCTTGCATAGATAGATACATCTATATATATATATATATATATATATATATATAAAAGAAGAAAAAGCTGGTTCATCTTCAAATTCCCTGCCAAAAGTATTTTTTTTCTTGACCCCACAAATATATATATATATATATATGTACAAATATATATATATATATATATATATTCATGAATGACTGATATAAAAGTTACATGAAATATCTCTTACATAAACAGATAACATAATGTATTTTATGAATTAAACTTTCCCAATCTTTTTACTGAAAAGTACAAAGAGAGCAGGTTTGAAAATACCATTAATAATTTAATCGGTGGAGTGGACTTAGGCTTCGAGGTCGCTTTAACTCGATAATATATATATATATATATATATATATATGATGTTGGAGCTCAAGCATTTAGCCCCCCAACTTTTTTATATACAAGCTTATTTTCGCATAATATTAGAGTTTTTTAATTTTATGAATTAATGCTAAAAATTTTTATAGTATTTTAAATTATTTTATAAATATATTATAAAAAATTTTAATCTTATTTGAAACAATTTTTATATATATATATTTTCTTTTACTAATATTAAACTTTGTTCCTAAAATTATGCTAGACAGGTTTGAGCTAAAGTCCAACTTAGTGCAAAAGCTTTTTATTTATTTATTCGTTCACCTTTTACTGTCTATTTTGCTTACTAAGGTTCCACTTTCTCTTTTGTTGAATTTTCAAAAGTTACATTCCTTGTCATGTCTATCCTTCCCCTTCTTTTTTTTACACTTCTTTTGCTAGCTTTTTTCCAAATATCAATCTCAGATGTTCACCTTCAACTATACATATAATTTGGCATTGAAACAGTGTTTTAATTGACCAAAAGTGGGACATGATTTTGGAATCCAGCAATCCAAGGGGCATCTCTTTTCTCTCCATATAGCTGTGTGCTTTTTGAGAGACTTAGAATTCAAGTTCAACCCTCTTTTCCTATTCATGAATATGGTAGCTAGCTAGCTTAGCCATATCAATTATGATCTTTACTTGCCGAAGAATCAATTCCAGGAAGGAATGTGAGGTACTTTCAAAGATTCCACACCACCAAATTGGGTTGAATTCGAGCAGGATAAAATTTATTTGTTTGATCAGATTCAAGATTGTTTAAGAATTTATTTTATTATTTAAAATATTTTATATAATATATTAAAAATATATTATATATTGATAACTATTTTTTATAGTTAGATATATATATATATATAGAGAGAGAGAGAGAGAGAGAGAGAGAGAGAGAGAGAGAGAGAAATAGGATAGAAGTTAAAAAACACGGTGAGGCACAATAAATTTGCATGAAGGAATGGTATTCATAAATACCCAAAAGTATGGGGAAGTAAAAGAGACAAACACAATTTTATGAAAGAACATTATAAATGAAGGCCTATGGCCAACTATGGCAGTGGTACCCTAATGATAAAAGATGAGTTCATTCGTGAATATTCATAGATATTTGTTAAATTTTTTTATTATTATTTAAAAAAATTTTAGTTAATGTATATATTTTTATAAGTTAAAAATACATAATTTATAAATATTATCTTAATAAATGTCTAATGACATCGATTAATATTTTAGGCAAAAAAAAAATTAAAATAAAGGAAATTAAATGTATTGTGAATTGATGTAATAAATGAAGTCTGAGAAGTCGATAAAATCCTAAAAATGAAGGGAAGTCAAAGAGGGGAAGAGCATGCAGATTGAAAATTAAAGGGGTGGGGTTCCCACAAAAATATTTAAGCCCTTTACCTGCATCGTGGACTTGGGTTTTAATAATTTCTTCCCCCTAAATTTCAGCTTTTATTGCTTGGCACCAAATTTTCCGTCCAAAAATCCAAAGCCTCTCAGAGTCTCTCTCTCTCTCTCTAGCCTCCTCAACATGAATTAATATCATGTACAGGACTTCACTTCTTTTTCATTTTGTTTGCCTAGCCATTATTAACACATGCAACATGAATAGCCCCACTTGTGTGACATGCATACATATTCCATTGATAAACCAAAGATAGAGAGGCATTACTTAATTCCATCTAAAAGTTGTTTTGTTAATGAAATTTTTAAATTTTACTAATAATGTTATAATATTTATTAATGTTTTATTATTTTGTATTAATTTTTATAATATATTTTAGAAGATATGCATTATTCAATTAACTCGAATGATAAAATTTATTAATTTTAAAATTTAAATCTTAAAATACATTTTTTTATAGAGATAATATTTAGTTTCAATATGTTCGGTTAATGAATGAGAAATATCTTAATTATTGGAGAAGGGATGGGCAAATCAATATAAACGTTGGATACAAATAATTGATAGGGCGACAGATAAGCGAGTAAATTATGGTGGAATTGAGTTGTCAGCATTGCTGAAGAGATAATGGAAGGCAAAGGAAAAAAGGAGATGGAGATGGTTAGTTATCGGCAACTTTCACGTTACATCAGTGAGTTTCAAAATATAAGAAGAAATAATTAATTTTGTATTTTTTTTTTCTTATGGTTAAAATTTAGCCTACTATCTGTCATTTTTAGAGGGAGACAGTGGATTCCAATATAAGAAAATGAAGACAAGCTTGAAGATTTTTATATGGGTTGTGGCAAAATGAAAGGCTGATTTTACTAAGGGAAAACTAGTCCTTTTGTTTGGTTGGGTGCTCCTCATGCTGGATATGCATGCATTTTTCTTTGAAAAGTTGTTTGTCATTTAGGAGTATTTTTTTTCTATATAAAAGAAAACTTAGTCTAGGCTAAGGAAAAAAAAAATTAGATTTGTTCATTGGTCGAATAGTTTGTTCGATTTGATAGGTCCGGATAATAATGGATTAAGTTTAGGTAAGTTGTTTTATAATTCAAATTGGCTCAGCTCGACCCAAGTTATTGTTATATAATAAAATAATATTTTATTTAAATTTAATTTTAAATATATAATAATATAAAAATATTTTAAAACTTCTAAAAATTATTTTAAATAATGTATAAGGCTTCGGGTCGATTCAATTTGGGCTAGGGTAAGAGAAATAATTTTTTGAGTTGCGCACAGCTCTAGATATTAAAATTCGATTTTCATATTTACTAGATGTCACTTCTCATTGATGAGCTCATAAATCAATTGGACTAACTTTGAGCATTAAATCAATTTTTTTAAATTATTCACATGAAATATCAAATTGAAGAAGTCCCATTCAAAAGAATCCTGAAACGCTTGCATTCTGTTTTCCACCTTATCACATTTACCTCATTTCCCTTTCCTCAATTCCTAACGTTTTGTCCTTTCTATTTGGGTTTTTATTTTTAACTTTAAAAGGCTCCGTAGAATTCCATTTCTCAGTTCCACCATCAATAATTGAGCAATTATCCATTTCAAATATGCTTCTTTGTTAAGGCTTCTATAGTAACTAACCATAACTTTTGAAAATTGCATTTTCCTTATGTTCCAGCTTTCAGCTTCGGAACTTCGTTTTAACTAATAAACCACTTGGGAGACGAGAAATTACCTTCCATGGCTTTCTTTCGAAAAGAACCCATGCTTAGTTTAGGTATCAATATCAAATTATAATGTTAAGTGTTAACTAATGTTTCATCTAATACTTACCTTAGGAATAGGTTCGCTGTAAATTTTCTAGAAGTAATTGTTAAAGAAACTTTGTTCAAAACGATAAGAATTTTTAAATTAAAGACAATGCTATTTACACATATAGGAAATCATTTTAAATAATATTTTTAAAAATGTTCTTGTAACTATCATTTTGAGCCATATCCATAATTTAGAGAGATAACTGTTAATTAATTTTTTTTGTTATTAAATTATTTTGAATAAATAACTTGGAGAAAAAAGGATTAAAGAATGAAAAGTAGAAGATGAAGTATTGTTGATATTAAGTGAGATAATGGGTAGGTAGGACTAGGTTTTGAACATTGATGTCCACTTAATAAATTGCCAATTATTTAGTGACTAACCCTAAATTGCCTAATTCAAACCAGACCGACAGTGTAATCTCCTCGAAACAAAACCATTTTTCCCCTATAATTTATTTATAGGAAGATCTATGACTATGGAAGAACCAATTAATTGCATAATTTATTAGGAAGGTTTGTTTGTCCTTCTGGCTGTTTTCCCTTCATTATTTGACCTTTCACCTGTCAGTAAACCTAATACAGACGGGACCATATGCTATCATTTATGTAACATCAAAGAAAAAAAAAAAACCTAAATTTGAAAGGAAACATGCAGAAGCACAAGTATGAAAAGGATATGGAAGATGAACTTAGATTTAATTTAATTATTTATATAATTATTTTTAAGAGATGATATACAATAAATCTAAAATTTAAATTTTAATATTTGTAATATCTTTTTCTATTTCTAAACTGTTGTTTTCATTAAAAAAATATGAAAGAAAAATTTCTTCATGATATTATTAAAATTGAAATTATTGGAAAAGGAATTGTTTACGACATCAACTCAAGAGATAGATTATAGCCAAATCCCACCACCTTGCCATAAAATGGTGAAAGCTTTATTAAATGTTAGCCACCCTCTTGAATGGGGCATATGGGTCTAAGAGTGGGGTTAGATTATTAATCCCACCCTACAATGAAAAATTGAAGTCCTTCAATTTCATGACATGGGTGGGTCTCAATGTTAGAAAAAAGAGGGTTCTTCTCCCTTTGGAGTTTGGACAAGACATTGTTGAAAATTATAGTGACAGGTGAATGCTATTATATTGGAGGTGACATGCAATAATAAAAACACCATAAATAATCAACTCATTTTTTTAGCAATATTGATATTCCACTTCCCAATTGCATTAGCAACCGAAATATTGGAGTTTGGACAAGACATAGTTGAAAATTATATTGATATTCGAATATTATTTTATTGGAGTTAACATGCAACAATAAAAACACCATAAATAATCAACTCATTTTTTTAGAAGTATTAATGTTCCACTTCCTAATTGTATTAGCAGCCAAAATACTGTAGAGAGAAATTTAAGGGAGGGAGGACATAAAAATGTTATATTTGATATATACTTTGAACTAATTTGAATAAGAAAAAGAGAACATCAATATGATGAAAATCTCTTTCATTGTGAAGGAAAGAAATGTGTGATCAAATGGAAAATTTTACATACACTCATATAATGTATAAGTTTTCTCAATTTTATTATAATTCATCAAAATTTTAATACTTTTTTTAACTTGAATTCTCAAAATAATAAGTGAGAGTATCATTCGAATGTAATACATTACCGCATATAGTATTGTTTTTAATTAAAAAAGTTTGTTTTCTATAAATTATTGGTGATAATTTTAAATTCACAAGTGATTTTAGAAAACCAATTATTTTTAATGTAGAAG
>JBBYHO010507609.1:0-21040 GCA_038382025.1 Adansonia gregorii | reverse complement strand
AGATTAGGTCTGGGTTCATTTGCATAAGGAGAGGTTTCTTGCTTAAAAGAAATCTAAGTTGCAGCCTAGAGGAGATAGACTTTTTCAAGTGTTAGAAAGGATTAATGATAATGCCTATAAGCTAGATTTGCCAAGCAGCTATGGTAATGTGAGTGCTACCTTTAATGTCACTAATTTATCTTTGTATGATGTAGGTAATTCAAGGATGAATCATTTCGAGAAGGGAGGGAATGATGGGGATCAACTTGCACAAACATCTATTTCCAACCATTCTTATGATCCTTTACAAGGAATTGGAGGTCCAACGACTAAGGCAAAGACTAAACGCATGGAGCAAGCTTTGCAAGGACTAATCATGGAAATGCAAGCAAAAAAGGCTGTTCAAAATAAATTAGATGCATTGCTAAGATTGATCACTTTTCTATATTGTGTTGAGGCTAAAAAGAAAAGGTGAATAAAGCTTGGAGTCCAATTCACATGTCCAAGATGAATGGAGCCTAATTTGCATGTATTCATAGGCCTATAGATTAGGATTTCAAATTTTTTGATTTTTTTTACTTTTCATGTTTTAAATTTATTTAGATAATTCCTAATTAGATTATGATAAAGAGTATACTTTATCTTTATTCATTAGGATTATGTTTAAGATTTTAAGTTGTTTAGATAAGTCCTAATCAGATTAGGATTAGGAATAAACCTTTCCTTATTGATTAGGATTTCCTTATTCAGTTAGGGTCTTTGTGGCCTATATAAAGGAGTCTTATTCATGTAATTCAGCAGATTTGAATAAAAAAATACTTGAGAGTTTCTTCACTTTGTGAGAACATCTTCTTTGTTCTTTAAACAAGAACTCAATTTGATCTTATCAGGGTAACTTGTGGCGATCAAAATTGTTATAACTTTGATTCTAATCAGCAGATTTGATTGGGGTCAAGTTCTCTTTGCTTGACTTTGAAGAGGATCTTAGGGTTTTAATTCCATCCAATCGGGTTTTAGTTTGTGTTTTCATCCTAAGGTTTGGATTAAAGGCACAAACACATTTTACGTTTTTACCATCCTTATTCATAATAATTTTTTTTGCCAAAAGTTGTCGAAACGCTTACACATTTCCTAAATCACAAAGTTTTGCCAACTTAAGTTCTCCAACTCGACTTCTCTAAAAGGTGTCAGACGTGTCACTTTTAGGGATACTCTAACCCGACCTTTTGAGGGGATAGTCCAACCTTAGTTTTCAAAATTGTTGAGATTAAAAGATCTTTCTTTTTCAAAATGATTTATCATCCATGGGGATACTCTAGCCCTAACCTTCCGAGGGGATACTCCAACCCTACTTTTCAAAATTATCAGGATCTAAAAATCCCTCTTGTCAAAATTATTTGTCATCCATGGGAATACTCCAACCCAACCTTTTCGAAGGGATACTCCAACTCTACCCTTCAATTACAATTAATTTTTTTTCCCAAACTACCATGAATATGTCAAACAAACCTTGTTTAATCAAGGAACCCAAATGCATCTAAAAAATTATCAATTTGGTTATTCCCAAATGATCGATGCCAATTGCGACATAAATTCCAATAGTTATTCCTAAATCTCAAAAATTATCAATTTGGTTGTTCCTATGAATATACCTATTTTCTTTATCATTGCATTGAATGATCCATGTTATGTTACCTTATTTATTGCCCTACTAACATGATTTCTTTATGGTGATTAGTTGCATAAATATTTCAAAACATTTCAAATAAATTTAAAGGTAATGTTTCATATAGGTATCCCTCCAGTGCCTAAAATGGAACATTCCATTTTCAAAGTAAAATTCAAAGGTCATTTTATTGAAAATCTCTATATTTCCCGTCTCTCCAGGGTGTATATGAGATTAAATCTTTTTCATTGAAACCTAGATTGGTATTTCTATAAGATTCATGCATTAAAGGAGGATTTATCAAAATAGTGACAAGTTAAAATTGAAAGAATCAAAATCGAGATAAGACATAGCTAGTAAGGTATCGATTCTAAGTGTCACGACGAGGTTCATGATGATTATTTCCATAAATGTTTTCAAAACATTTCAAATAAAATTAAAGGAAATGTTTCACTTGGGTATCTCCCAGTGTCAAAAGTGGAACATTCCATTTTCAAAGTAAAATCCAGAGGTCATTTTATTGAAAATCTCTATATTCCCCATCTCTCTAGGGAGTATATGGGATTAAATATTTTTCATCAAAACTTGGATTGGCATTTCTATAAGATTCATGCATTAAAAGAGGGTTTATCGAAATAGTGACAAGTTAAAATCAAAAGAATAAAAATTGAGATAAGACATAGGTAGTAAGGTACCAATTTCAGGCATCACGAAGAGGTTCATACCTCATCGCACGTAATCAACTCCTAAACCTAAACGCTGAATCTTTGCATTATGTATACCAAGGGATTGATGATTTGAGTTTCGTAACTCAAAACATAGGCTATAATAGGCATCTGATCATGCCTAGCCTGAAATGATCAGTGGTGACTGCAAGCATTGGCCATTTGGCTATGGTTATACGAGACGAACAAGATGAGCAATTCATTTTATGGTCCCCCTTCACTGTGCCATAAGTTGAGAATTTGTACTCTCTCGTTCTCATCATGTCACGAAGGAAAAGTCTCTATCAAGAAGACATTCCAGCTTAGAAAAATATTTTAAGTCATACACATTTATAGATCCACGAAGATCCACCCTGGGGTACATTGCAACATCCATTAAATGAGAGAAATTGGATAGCCATAATAATCTCCATTCTTTTTGTTATTGGAACAACAATCAAGTTCTCCAAATTGGGATACATGATATTGATGCTTTGGATTTGCAGCAAAAGTTTTTTTTTCCACCATTGTCCTTGTAATCAAAGTTCATATGAGAAAATGAGACAAATATGGATACCTACAATAATCTCCGTTCTTATTGTTATAGGCACTACAGTCATGTTCTCCACATTAGGATTCACCATGTTGATGCTTTGGATTTGCAAGAAAAGCTTTTCTTTCCACCATTTTCCTTATAACCAAATTTCATCCGTGAAATGAGGTAAAGTTAGATACCCATAATAATCTATATTCTTTTTGTTATTGGCACAACAATCATGTTCTCCACATTGGGATACACAATATTGATGCTTTGGATTTGCATGAAAAGTTTTTCTTTCCACCATTGTCCTTGTAACTAATGTAAATCCGTGAAATAGGATAAACTTTGACACTCCTAATAATCTCTATTCTTTTTGTCATTGGCACTACAATCATGTTATCCCAATTGGGATGCATGATATTGATGCCTTGGATTTGCAAGAAAAACTTTTCTTTCCACCATTTCCCTTATAATCAAAGTTCATTCATGAAATGAGACAAACTTTGATACTTATAACAATCTCCATTCTTTTTGTTAATGGCACTACAGTCATATTCTCCTCATTAGGATACACAATATTGATGCTTTAGATTTGCAAGAAAAAATTTTCTTCCCACTATTTTCCTTATAATCAAAGCTCATCCGTGAAACGAGACAAACTTCGATACTCATAATAATCTCCATTCCTTTTATTATTGCACTATAATCATGTTTTTCTCATTGGCAGGCATAATATTGATGCTTTGGATTTGCAAGAAAAGCTTTTTTTTTTCACTATTTTCCTTATAATTAAAGTTCATTCGTGAATTGGGACAAACTTGGATACCCATAATAATCTCTCTAGTTTTTTTTATCGGCACAACAATCATGTTCTCTGCATTAGGATAGATGATATTGATGCGTTGGATTTGCAAGAAAAGCTTTTCCTTCCACCATTTTCCTTATAATTAAAGACCATCCAAAAAATAAGACAAACTTAGATACTCATAATAATTTACATTTTCTTGTTATGGGCACTACAATCATGTTTTATACATTGGGATACATGATACTGATGCTTTGGATTTACAAGAAAAGATTTCCTTTCCACCATTTTCCTTATAACAAATGTTCATCCATGAAATGAGATAAACTTAGATACCCATAATAATCTCATTTCTTTTTGTTATTGGCACAACAATCATGTTCTCAACATTGGGATACATCATATTGACGCTTTGGATTTTCAAGAAAAGCTTTTCTTTCCACCATTTTCCTTGTAATTAGTGTTCACCTGTGAAACGGGACAAACTTTGATACTCATAATAATCTTGGTTCTTATTGTTGCGGGCACTACAATCATATTCTCCGCATTAGGATACACGATATTGATGCTTTGGATTTGTAAGAAAAGATTTTCTTTCCACCATTTTCCTTATAATCAAAGTTCATCCATGAAATGAACAAACTTGGATACCCATAATAATCTCCATTCTTTTTGATATTGGCACGACAATCACTTTCTTCGCATTAGGATAAATGATATTGGTGTTGTGGATTTGCTAGAAAAGCTTCCCTTTCCACTATTTTCCTTTTAACCAAAGTTCATCCATGAAATGAGATAAACTTGGACACCTATAATGATCTCTTTTCTTTTTGTTATTGGCACAATAATCATGTTCTCCACCTTGGGATACACGATATTCATGCTTTGGATTTTCAAGAAAAGCTTTTTTTTCCCACCATTTTCCTTGTAATTAATGTTCATCCGTTAAATGGAACAAACTTTGATACTAGCAATAATCTCTATTCTTTTTGTTATGGGCACTGCAATCATGTTCTCCCAATTGGGATGCATGATATTGATGCTTTGGATTTGCAAGAAAAGCTTTTCTTTCCACCATTTTCCTTGTAATTAATGTTCACCTGTGAAATGGGATAAACTTCGACACTCGTAATAATCTCCATTTTTATTGTTATGGGAACTACAATCATGTTCTCCATATTCGAATACACGATATTGATGCTTTGGATTTACAAGAAAAGCTTTTCTTTCCACCATTTTCCTTATAATCAAAGTTCATCCATGAAACAAGACAAACTCGGATACCCATAATAATCCGTATTCTTTTTGTTATTGGCATAACAATCATGTTCTCCCCATTGGGATGCACGATATTGATGCTTTGGATTTTCAAGAAAAGCTATCCTTTCCACCATTTTCCTTATAACCAAAGTTCATCCGTGAAATGAGATAAACTTGGATACCCATAATAATGATAAACTTGGATACCTATAATAATCTCCTTTCTTTTTGTTATTGGCATAACAATCATGTTCTCCATGTTAGGTACATGATATTTACGTTTTGGATTTTCAGGAAAAGCTTTTCTTTCCACCATTTTCCTTGTAATTAATGTTCACCCATGAAATAGGACAAACTTTGATACTAGTAATAATATCCATTCTTTTTGTTATGGGCACTACAATCATGTTCTCCCAACTGGGATGCATGATATTGATGCTTTGGATTTGCAGGAAAAGCTTTCCTTTCCATCATTTTCCTTGCAATTAATGTTCACCTGTGAAATTGGACAAACTTTGATACTCATAATAATCTCCATTCTTATTGTTATGGGCACTACAATCACGTTCTCCACATTAGGATATGCGATATTAATGCTTGGGATTTGCAAGAGAAGCTTTTCAATCAACCATTTTCCGTATAATTAAAGTTCATCCATGAAATGAGACAAACTTGGATACCCATAGTAATATCCATTCTTTTTGTTGTTGGAATAAAAATCATGTTCTCCACATTGGGATACACGATATTAATGCTTTGGATTTGCAAGAAAAGTTTTTCTTTCCACCATTTTCCTTAAAATCAAAGTTTATCTGTGAAATGAGACAAACTTGAATATTCATAATGATCTCCATTCCTTTTGTTATTGGCACTACATTCGCGTTCTCTGCATTAGGATCCATGGTATTGATGCTTTGGATTTGCAAGAAAAGCTTTTCTTTCCACCATTTTCCTCATAATTAATGTTAACCCATGAAATACGGCAAAGTTCGATGCCCATAATAATCTCTATTCTTTTTGTCATTGGCATAACAATCATGTTATCCACTTTGGGATACACAATGTTGATGCTTTGGATTTGCAAGAAAAGCTTTTCCTTCCACCATTTTCCTTATAGTCCAAGTTCATCTGTGAAATGAAATAGACATGAATACTCATAATAATCTCCATTCTTTTTGTTATTGTCACTACAATCGTGTTTTGCATATTGGGATGCAAGATATTGATGCTTTGGATTTGCAAGAAAAGCTTTTCTTTCCACTACTTTCTTTATAATCAAAGTTCATTCGTGAGATTAGACAAACTTGGATACCCATAATAATCTCCATTCTTTTCGTTATTGGCACAACAATCATATTCTTTACTTAGGGATACACGATATTGATGCTTTGGCTTTGCAAAAGAAGCATTTCTTTCCATCATTTTACTTATAACCAAAGTTCATCCATGAAATCAGACAAACTTGGATACCTATAATAATCTCCATTCATTTTGATATTGGCACAAAAATCAAGTTCTCCATGTTGGAATACACGATATTGATGCTTTGGATTTATAAGAAAAGCTTTTCTTTCCACCATTTTCCTTATAATCAAAGCACATCCATGAAATGAGACAAACTTTAATACTCATAATAATCTCCACTTAATTTTTTATTGGCACACAATCGTGTTCTCCTTATTGGGATACATGATGTTAAGGCTTTGGATTTGCAAGAAAAGCTTTTCTTTTCACCATTTTCCTTATAATCAAAGTTTATTCGTGAAATGAGATAAACTTGGATACCCATAATAATCTCCGTTCCTATTGGTATTGGCACAACAGTCATGTTCTCCATATTTGGATACACGATATTGTTGCTTTGGATTTATAAGAAAAGCTTTTCTTTCCACCATTTTCCTTATAATCAAAGCACATCCATGAAATGAGACAAACTTTAATACTCATAATAATCTCCGCTTAATTTTTTATTGGCATACAATCGTGTTCTCCTCATTGGGATACATGATGTTAAGGCTTTGGATTTGCAAGAAAAGCTTTTCTTTTCATCATTTTCCTTATAATCAAAGTTTATTCGTGAAATGAGATAAACTTGGATACCCATAATAATCTTCGTTCTTTTTGGTATTAGCACAACAGTCATGTTCTCCACATTTGGATACACGATATTGTTGCTTTGGATTTGCAAGAAAAGCTTTTCTTTTCACCATTTTCCTTATAACCAAAGTTCATCTGTGAAATGAGACAAACTTAGATACACATAACAATCTCTATTCTTGTTGTTGTTGGCATAACAATCATGTTCTCCACATTCAGATACACGATATTGTTGCTTTCAATTTGGAAGAAAAGCTTTTATTTTCACCATTTTCCTTGTAATTAATGTTAACCCATGAAATGGACAAACTTCGATACTCATAATAATCTCCATTCTTTTTGTTATAGGCACTGCAATCATGTTCTCCCAATTGGGATGCATGATATTCATGCTTTTGATTTGCAAGAAAAGCTTTTCTTTCCACCAATTTTCTTATAATTAAAGTTTATCTATGAAATGACATAAACTTTGATACTTAAAATAATCTTTATTCTTTTAGTTATTGGCACTATAATCATGTTCTTCTCATTGGGATACATAATATTGATGCTTTGGATTTGCAAGAAAAGCTTCTTTTTCCACCATTTCTTTATAATAAAAGTTAATCCAAGAAATAAGACTTACTTAGATACCCATAATAATCTCCATTCTTGCTATTATGGGCACCACAATCATGTTCTCCACTTTGGGATACACCATGTTAACGCTTTAGATTTGCAAGAAAAGCTTTTCTTTCCACCATTTTCTTTATAACCGAAGTTCATTCATGAAATGAGATAAACTTGGATACCCATAATAAGCTTCGCCCTTTTTGTTATTGGCACAATAACCATGTTCTTCACATTCGGATACATGATATTGTTGCTTTGGTTTGCAAGAAAAGCTTTTCTTTCCACCATTTTCCTTGTAATCAAAGCTCATCCAAGAAATAATACAAACTTGGATATTTATAATAATCTCCATTGTTTTTGTTATGGGCACTACAATCATGTTCTACACATTAGGATACACGGTATTGATGCCTGGGATTTGTAAGAAAAGCATTTCTTTCTACCATTTTTCTCATAACCAAAGTTCATCTGAGAAATGAGACAAACTTGGATACCTATAGCAATCTCCATTCTTTTTGTTGTGGGCATAACAATCATGTTCTCCACATTGAGATACATGATATTGATGCTTAGGACTTGCAAGAAACGCTTTTCTTTCCACTATTTTCCTTACAACCAAAGTTCATCCATGAAATGAGACAAACTTAGATACCCATAATAATCTCCTTTCCTGTTGTTATTGGCACAACAATCATGTTCTCTGCATTGGGTTACATGATATTAATGCTTTGGATTTCTAAGAAAAGCTTTTTTTCCATCGTTTTCCTAGGAATTAATGTTCACCCGTGAAATGGGGTAAACTTCAATACTAGTGATAATCTCTATTCTTTTTGTTATGGGTACTATAATCATGTTCCCTAAATTAGGATGCATGTTATTGATGCTTTGGATTTACAGGGAAAGCTTTTTTTTCCACCATTTTCCATGTGATTAATGTTCACCCATGAAATAGGACAAACTTCAATACTCATAATAATCTCCATTCTTATTGTTATGGGCACTACAATCATGTTCTCCACATTAGGATACATGATATTGATGCTTTGGATTAGCAAGAAAAGCTTTTCTTTCCTCCTTTTCCTTATTATCAAAGTTTATCCATGAAACGAGACAAACTTCGATGCCTATAATAGTCCCTATTCTTTTGGTTATTGGCACAACACTCATATTCTTTGCATTAGGGTACATGATATTGATGCTTTGGATTTGCAAGAAAAGCTTTCTTTTGCACCATTTTCCTTGTAACCAAAGTTCATCCGTGAAATCAGACAAACTTGGATACCCATAATAATCTCCTTTCTTATGTTATTGGCACAACAATTATGTTCTCCATATTGGGATACACGACATTGACGCTTTTGATTTGCAAGAAAAGCTTATCTTTCCACTATTTTCCTTATAATCAAAACTAATTTGAGAAATGAGACAAACTTGAATGCCCATAATAGTCCCCATTCTTATTGTTATGGGCACTACAGTCATGTTCTCCATATCGGATACATGATATTGATGCTTTGGACTTGCAAGAAAAACTTTTCTTTCCACCGTTTTCCTTATAACAAAAGTTCATCTGTGAAATGAGAGATATTTAGATACCCATAATAACCTCTTTTCTTTTTGTTATTGGCATAACAATCATGTTCTCCACATTTGGATACAGGATGTTACTGCTTTGGATTTACAAGAAAAGTTTTTCTTTCCACCATTTTCTTTATAACCAAATTTCATCAGTGAAATAGGATAAACTTGGATACCCATAATAATCTCTGTTCTTTTTGTTGGTGGCACATCAATCCTATTCTCCACATCTAAAAACACAATATTGTTGCTTTCAATTTAGAAGAAAAGCTTGTCTTTCCACCATTGTCCATGTAATTAATGTTAGCCCATGAAATGGGACAAACTTCGATACTCGTAACAGTCTCTCTTCTTTTTGTTATGGGCACTGCAATCATGTTCTCCTAATTGGGATGCATGATATTGATGCTTTGGATTTACAGGAAAAGCTTTTCTTTCCACCATTTCCCTATAATCAAAGTTCATCTGTGAAATGAGACAAACTTTGATACTTATAATAATCTCCATTCATTTTGTTATTTGCACTACAATTATGTTATCTTCATCGTGGCACACGATATTGATGATTTAGATTTGCAAGAAAAGTTTTTTCTTTCCACCATTTTCTATATAATCAAAGCTCATTTGTGAAATGAGACAAACTTTGATACTCATAATAATCTCCATTCTTTTTGCTATTGGCACTACAATCATGTTCTTCTTATTGGGATACACGATATTGATGCTTTGGATTTGCAAGAAAAGTTTTTTCTTCCAACATTTTCCTTATAATCAAAGTTCATCCACCAAAAAAGACAAACTTGGATGCCTATAAGAATCTCTATTTATTTTATTTTTGGCACAACAATATTGTCCTCTGCATTAGCATCCACGATATTGATGCTTCAAATGTGCAAGAGAAGCTTTTCTTTCAACCATTTTCCTACAACTAAAGGTCATTAATGAAATGAGAGAAACTTGGATACCCATAATAATCTCCATTCTTTTTGTCATTGGCATAACAATTATGTTCTCCACGTTGGGATAGATGATATTGATGCACTAGATTTGCAAGAAAAGCTTTTCTTTCCACCATTTTCCTTGCAATCAAAGCTCATCCAAGAAATAAGACAAACTTGGATACTCATAATAATCTCCATTCGTTTTGTTATAGGCACTACAATCATGTTCTACACATAGGGATACATGATATTAATGCTTTCGATTTACAAGAAAGCTTTCCTTTCCACCATTTTCCTTATAACCAAAGTTCATTCATGAAATAAGACAAACTTGGATACCCTTAATAATCTCCTTTCCTTTTGTTATTGGCATAACAATCATGTTCTTCATATTGGGATACATGATATTGATGCTTTGGATTTTCAAGAAAAGTTTTTTTCCCCCATTTTCCTAGTAATTAATGTTCACCCGTGAAATAGGGCAAACTTTAATTCTAGTAATAATCTTAATTCTTTTTGTTATTGGCACAACAATCAAGTTCTCCAAATTGGGATGCATGATATTAATGCTTTGGATTTGTAAGAAAAGCTTTTCTTTCCATGATTTTCCCTGTGATTAATGTTCACCGTGAAATGGGACAAACTTTGATACATGTAATAATCTCTGTTCTTATTGCTATAGGCACTACAATCATGTTCTCCACATTGGGACGCGTGATATTGATGCTTTGGATTTGCAAGAAAAGCTTTTCAATCCACGATTTTCCTTATAATCAAAGTTTATCTATGAAATGAGACAAACTTGGATACCCATAATAATCTCTATTCTTTTTGTTATTGGCACAACAATCACGTTATCCACATTGGGATACATAATATTGATGCTTTGGATTTGCAAGAAAAACTTTTCTTTCCACCATTTTCCTTAAAACCAAAGTTTATCTGTGAAAAGATACAAACCTGAATACGCATAATAATTTTTATTCTTTTTATTATTGGCACAACAATCAAGTTCTCCGCATTGGGATAAATGATATTGATGCTTTGGATTTTCAAGAAAAGCTTTACTTTCCACTAGTTTCCTTATCATCAAAGCTCATCCGAGAAATGATTCAAACTTTGACACCCATAATAATATCCATTCCTTTTCTTATTAGCACTACGTCATCTTCTCCTCATTTGGATATACGATATTGATGCTTTGGATTTGCTAGAAATGCTTTTCTTTCTATCATTTTCCTTATAATCAAAGCTCATCTATGAAATCAGAGAAATTTTGATACCCATAATAATCTCCATTCTTTTAGTTATTGGCACAACAATCAAGTTCTCCACGTTGGGATACACAATATTGATACTTTAGATTTGCAAGGAAAGCTTTTCTTTCTACCATTTTCCTTGTGATTAATGTTCACCATGAAATGGTACAAACTTTGATACACGTAATAATCTCCGTTCTTATTTCTATAGGCAGTCCAATCATGTTCTCTACATTAGGATGTACAATATTGATGCTTTGGATTTACGAGAAAAGCTATTCAATCCACGATTTTCTTTGTAATCAAAGTTAATCCAAGAAATGAGACAAACTTAGATACCCATAATAATCTCCATTCTTATCGTTATGGGCACCACAATCATGTTTTCCACTTTGGGATACACTATATTGATGCTTTGGGTTTGCAAGAAAAGCTTTTCACTCCACCATTTTCCTTATAATCGAAGTTCATTCATGAAATGAGACAAACTTAGATACCCACAATAATATTCATCTTTTTTGTTATTGGCGCAACAAACATGTTCTCTACATCCAGATACATGATATTATTGCTTTGGTTTACAAGAAAAGCTTTTCTTTCCACCATTTTCCTTGTAATCAAAGCTCATCTAAGAAATAAAACAAACTTGGCTACTCATAATAATCTCTATTCTTTTTGTTATGGGCATTACAATCATGTTCTACACATTGGGATACTTGATATTGATGCTTTGGATTTGCAAGAAAAGCTTTTTTTTCCATAATTTTCCTTATAACCAAAGGTCATCCGAGAAATTAGACAAATTTAGATACCCATAACAATCTCTGTTCTTTTGTTTTTTGGCACAACAATCATGTTCTCTACATTGGCATACATGATATTGATGCTTAGGACTTGCAAGAGAAGCTTTTATTTCCACCATTTTTCTTATAACCAAAGTTCATCTGTGAAATGAGACAAACTTGGATACCCATAATAATCTCTATTAGTGCAACAATGATGTTCTCCACATTGGGAAAGACGATATTGATGCATTGAGTTTACAAGAAAAGCTTTTCTTTTCACCATTTTCCTTGTAATCAAAGCTTATCCAAAAAATAAGACAAACTTGGATACTCATAATAATCTCCATTCTTTTTGTTATGGACACTACAATAATGCTCTACACATTGAGATACACAATATTGATTCTTTGGATTTGCAAGAAAAACTTTCCTTTCGACCATTTTCCTTATAACCAAACTTTATTCGTGAAATGAGACAAACTTGGATAACCATAATAATCTCCTTTCCTTTTGTTATTGGCACAACAATCATGTTCTCTGCATTGGGATACATGATATTAACGCTTTGGATTTTCAAGAAAAGCTTTTCTTTCCACCATTTTCCTAGTAATTAATGTTCACCTATGAAATGGGCAAACTTCAATACTAGTAATAATCCCAATTCTTTTTGTTATGGGCATTGCAATTATGTTCTCCAAATTAGGATACATGACATTGATAATTTAGATTTTTACGAAAAGCTTTTCTTTCCACCATTTTCCATGTGATTAATGTTCACCCATGAAATGGGATAAACTTTCATGCTCATAATAATCTCCGTTCTTATTGTTTAGGCACTACAATCATGTTCTCCACATTAGAATACACCATATTAATGCTTTGGATAAGTGAGAAAAGCTTTTTTTCCTCTATTTTCCTTATTATCAAAGTTTATCCATGAAATGAAACAAACTTGGATACCCATAATAATCTCCATTCTTGTTCTTATTGGCATAACAATCACGATCTTCATATTAGGATACACAATATTGATGCTTTGGATTTTCAAGAAAAGCTTTTCTTTCCACCATTCTCCTTATAACCAAATTTCATCTGTGAAATGAGACAAACTTGTATACCCATAATAATCTCCTTTCTTTTCATTATTGGCATAACAATTGTGTTCTCCATAATGGGATACATGATATTGATGCTTTTGATTTGTAAGAAAAGCTTATCTTTCCACTATTTTTCTTACAATCAAAGTTAACCTGAGAAATGAGACAAACTTGGATACCCATAATAATCTCCATTCTTATTGTTTTTGGCACAACAATCTTGTTCTTTACGTTGGGATACATGATATTGATGCTTTGGATTTGTAAGAGAAGCTTTTCTTTCCACCATTTTCCTCACAACCAAAGTTATTCGTGAAATGAGAGAAACTTGGATACCCATAATAATCTCCATTCTTTTTGTCATTGGCACAACAATCATGTTTTCCAGTTTGGGATAGACGATATTGATGCATTGGATTTGCAAGAAAAGCTTTTCTTTCCACCAGTTTCCTTGTAATCAAAGCTCATCCAAGAAATAAGATAAACTTGGATACTCATAATAATCTCCTTTCTTTTTGTTATAGGCACTATAATCATGCTCTGCACATTAGGATACATGATATTGATGCTTTGGATTTGCAAGAAAAGCTTTCTTTTCCACCATTTTCCTTCTAAGCAAAGTTTATTCGTGAAATGAAAGAAACTTGGATTCCCATAATAATCTCTTTTCCTTTTGTTATTGGCACAACAATCGTTTTCTCCGTATTGAGATACATGATATTGATGCTTTGGATTTTTAAGAAAAGCTTTTCTTTTCCCCATTTTCCTAGTAATTAATGTTCACCCGTAAAATAAGGCAAACTTTAATAGTAGTAACAATCTCCATTCTTTTTGTTATGAGCACTGCAATCATGTTCTCCAAATTGGGATGCATGATATTGATGCTTTGGATTTGCAGGAAAAACTTTTCTCTCCACCATTTTCCTTGTGATTAATGTTCACTGTGAAATGGGACAAACTTTGATACTTGTAATAGTCTTCGTTCTTGTTGCTATAGGCACTACAATCATGTTCTCCACATTAGGATACACGATATTGATGCTTTGGATTTTCAAAAAAAGCTTTTTTTCCACCATTTTCCTTGTCATCAAAGCTTATTTGAGAAATGATTCAAAGTTTCATACCCATAATAATCTGCATTCTTTTTTTTATTGGCACTACGTCATGTCCTCCTCATTGGGATACATGATATTTATGGTTTGTATTTACAAGAAAAGCTTTTCTTTCTACCATTTTCCTTATAATCAAAGCTCATCCGTGAAATCAGAGAAAATTGGATACCCGTAATAATCTTTATTCTTTTAGTTATTGGCACAACAATCAAGTTCTCCACGTAGGGACGCATGACATTAATGCTTTGGATTTGCAAGAAAAGCTTTTCTTTCCACCATTTTCCTTTTAATCAAAGTTAATCCAAGAAATGAGACAAACTTGGAAACCCATAAGAATCTTCATCTAAGAAATGAGATAAACTTGGCTACACATAATAATCTCCATTCTTACCCATAATAATCTCTATTCTTGTTCTTATGGGCATTACAATTATGTTTTCTACTTTGGGATAAACTATATTAACGCTTCGTATTTGTAAGAAAGGCTTTTCTTTCTACCATTTTCTTTATAACCAAAGTTCATGCATGAAATGAGACAAACCTGGATGCCCATAATAGTCTTTGTCCTTTTTGTTATTGGCACAACAACCATGTCCTCCAGATTCGGATACACGATATTATTGCTTTGGTTTACAAGAAAAGCTTTTCCTTCCACCATTTTCCTCGTAATCAAAGCTCATCCAAGAAATAAGACAAACTTGGATACTCATAATATTCTTCATTCTTTTTGTTATAGGCATTACAATCATGTTCTTCACATTGGGACACACGATATTGATGCTTTGGATTTTCAAGAAAAGCTTTTCTTTCCACCATTTTCCTAGAAATTAATGTTCACCCGTGAAATAAGGCAAACTTCAATACTAGTAATAATCTACATTCTTTTTATTATAGGCACTACAATCATGTTATCGAAATTGGGATGCATGATATTGATGCTTTGGATTTATAGGAAAAGCTTTTCTTTCCATTATTTTTCTTATAATTAATGTTCACTCGTGAAATGGGATGAACTTCGATGCTCATAATAATCTCCATTCTTATTGCTATGGGCACTATAATCATGTTTTCCATATTAGGATGTAGGATATTAATGCTTTTGATTTGTAAGAAAAGCTTTTTAATCCATGATTTTCCTTATAATCAAAGTTCATCTGTCAAATGGGGTAAACTTGGATACCTATAATAATCTTCATTCTTTTTGTTGTTGGCACAATAATCATGTTCTCTACATTGGGATACATCATATTGATACTTTGTATTTGCAAGAAAAGCTTTTTTTTCCACCATAACTAAAGTTCATCCGTGAAAAGAGACAAACCTAGATATCCATAATAATCTCCATTCTGGCACAACAACAAAGTTCTCTACATTGGGATACACGATATTGATGTTTTGGATTTTAAAAAAATGCTTTTCTTTTCACCACTTTCCTTGTCATCAAAGCTCATCCATAAAATGAGACAAACTTTGATAGCCATAAGAATCTCCATTCTTTTCTTATTGCCACTACGTCATATTCTCCTCATTGGGATAGATGATGTTGATGCTTTAGATTTGCAAGAAAACTTTTCTTTCCATAATTTTCCCCATAATTAGAGCTCATCTGTTAATCAGACAAACTTGGATACCCATAAATAATCTCCATTCTTTTAGTTATTGGTACAAAAATCAAGTTCTCCACGTTGGAATATACGATATTAATACTTTAGATTTGCAAGAAAAGCTTTTTTTCCACCATTTTTCTTAAAATCAAAGTTAATCTGAAAAATGAGACAAACTTGGATACCCATAATAATCTCTACTCTTATTTTTATGGGCCCTGCAATCATGTTCTCCACATTGTGATACACGATATTGACGCTTTGGATTTGCAAGTAAAGCTTTTTTTCCACCATTTTCCTTACAACCGAAGTTCATTCATGAAATGAGACAAACTTGGATACCCGTAATAATCTTCATTCTTTTTATTATTGGCACTATAATCATGTTCTCCACATTCGGATTCATGATATTGTTGCTTTGGTTTGGAAGAAAAGCTTTTCATTCCATCATTTTCCTTGTAATTAATGTTAACCCGTGAAATGGGACAAACATTGATATTCGTGATAATTTTCATTTTTTTGTTATTGGAACTACACTTATGTTTTCTAAATTAGGATGCATTTTATTGATGCTTCATACTTGAAAGAAAAGCTTTTCTTTCCACCATTTTCCTCGTAACTAATGTTGTCCTATGAAATGGGACAAACATTGATACCCGTAATAATCCTTATTCTTATTGTTATGGGCACTACAAGCAGTTCTTCTAATTGGGATGCATGATATTATTGCTTTGGATTTGCAAGAAAAGCTTTTCTTTCCACCATTTTGCTTATAATCAAAGTTCATCTATGAAATGAGACAAACTTTGATACTTACAATAATCTCTGTTCTTTTTGTTATTAGCACTATAATTATGTTCTCCTCGTTGGGATACATGATATTGATGCATTGGATTTGCAAGAAAAGCTTTTCTTTCCACTATTTTCCTTATAAACAAAGTTCATTCGTGAAATGAGATAAACTTGAATACTAATAATAACCTCTATTCTTTTTGTTATTGGCACTATCTCAATGTTCTCCATATTGCAATACATGATCTTGATGCTTTGAATTTGTAGGAAAAGCTTTTCTTTCCACCATTTTCCTTGTAATCAAAGTTCATCCATGAAATAAGACAAGCATGGATACTCATAATAATCTTAATTTTCTTTATTATTGGCACTACAATCATGTTCTCCATATTAGCATACATGGTATTGATGCTTTGTATTTGCAAGAATAGCTTTTTTTTTCCACCGTTTTCCTTATAATCAAAGTTTATCCAAGAAATGAGATAAACTTGGATACTCATAATAATCACCATTCTTATTGCTATGGGCACTACAATCAGGTTCGTACATTGGGATACACGATTTTGATCCTTTGGATTTGTAAGAAATACTCTTCTTTCTGCCATTTTCCTTAAAAACAAAGTTTATCCGTGAAATAAAACAAACTTGAATACTAATAATAACCTCCATTCTTTTTGTTATTGGTATTATCCCAATGTTCTCCACATTGGGATACACGATATTGATGCTTTAGATTTGCAAGAAAAGCTTTTCTTTCCATAATTTTCCTTACGATCAAAGTTCATTTGTGAAATAAGATAAACATGGATACTTATAATAATCTCTATACTTTTTGTTATTGGCACAACATCATGCTCTCCACATTGTGATACAAGATATTGATGCTTTGGATTTACAAGAAAAGCTTTTCTTTCCACCATTTTCCTAGTAATTAATGTTCACCCATGAAATAGGACAAACTTCTATACTCGTAATAATCTTTACTCTTTTTGTAGTGGGTATTACAATGATGTTCTCCTAATTAGGATGCATGATATTGATGCTTTGGATTTGCAAGAAAAGCTTTTCTTTCCACCGTTTTCCTACTAATTAATGTTCACCCGTGAAATGGGACAAACTTCGGTACTCATAATAATCCTCATTCCTTTTGTAATAGGCACTACAATCATCTTCTCCCAATTGGGATGCATGATATTAATGCTTTAGATTTGCAAGAAAAGCATTCCTTTCCACCATTTCCCTAGTAATTAATGTTCACCCATGAAATGGGACAAACTTCGGTACTTGTAATAATCTCCATTATTTTTGTAATAGGCACTACAATCATGTTCTCCCAATTGGGATGCAAGATATTGATGCTTTGGATTTGGAGCAAAAGCTTTTCTTTCCACCATTTTCCTTGTAACTGATGTTCACCTGTGAAATGGGACAAACTTTGATACTCGTAATAATCTCTATTCTTATTGTTATGGGCACTAATATCATATTCTCCATATTGGGATACATGATGTTAATGCTTTGGATTTGCAAGAAAAGCTTTTCTTTCCACCTTTTTCCTTGTAATTAAGGTTTATATGTGAAACGAGACAAACTTTAATACTTAGAATAATCTTTATTTTTTTGTTATTGCCACTAGAATCATGTTCTCCTCACTGGGATACACGATATTGATGCTTTGGATTTGCAAGAAAAGCTTTTCTTTCCACCATTTTCTTTATAATCAAAGCTCATCCCTGAAATGAGACAAACTTTGATGCTCATAATAATCTTTATTCTTTTGGTTATTGGCACTACAATCATGTTTTCCTCATTAGGATACATGATATTAATCCTTTAGATTTGCAAGAAAAGCTTTTTTTTCCCACTATTTTCCTTATAATCAAAGTTTATCTAAGAATTGAGACAAACGTGGATACCATAATAATCTCCATGCTTTTTTTTATTGGCACAAGAATCATGTTCTCCACATTGGCGTAGACAATACTGATGTTTTGGATTTGCAAGAAAAGCTTGTCTTTCCACTATTTTCCTTACATTGAAAGCTCTTACGAGAAATAAGCCAAACTTGGATACTCATAATAATATCCATAACTATTGGTATGTATGCTACAATCATGTTTTACACATTGGGATACATGATATTGGTGCTTTGGATTTGAAAGAAAAGCTTTTCTTTCTACCATTTTCCTTATAATCAAAGTTTATCCGTGAAATGTGACAAACCATAATACTAATAATAATCTCCATTTTTTTTGTTATTGGCACTATCCCAATGTTCTCCATATTGGGATATATGATATTGATGCTTTGGATTTGCAAGAAAAGCTTTTTTTTCCATTGTTTTCCTTATAATCAAAGTTCATTCATGAAATGAGACAAACATGAAAACTCATAATAACCCCCGTTCTTCTTGTTATTGGCACAACAATCATGTTCTCCACATTAGGATACACGATATTGATGCTTTGGATTTTCATGAAAGGCTTTTCTTTCAACCATTTTTCCTATAACTAATGGTCACCCTTGAAATGGACAAACTTTGGTACTAGTAATAATCTCCATTCTTTTTGTTATGGGCACTACAATCATGTTCTCCCAATTGGGATACATGATATTGATGCTTTGGATTTGCAAGAAATGCTTTTTTTTCACCATTTTCCTTGTAATTAATGTTCACCCAAGAAATCAAACAAATTTTGATACTTATAATAATCTCTGTTCTTATTGTTATGGGCACTACAATCATGTTCTCCATATTGGGATACACGATATTGATGCTTTGGATTTAAAAGAAAAGCTTTTCAGTCCAACATTTTCCTTATAATCAAAGTTCATCCATGAAATGAGACAAACTTGAATGCTCATAATGATCTCCATTCTTTTTCTTATTGGCACTACAACCATGTTCTCCATATTGGGATACACAATATCGATGCTTTGGATTTTGAAGAAAAGCTTTATTTAACTATTTTCTTTATAAATAGAGTTTACCCGTGGAATAAGACAAACTTTAATACCCATAATAATCTCTATTCTTTTTGTTATTGGCACAACAATCAAGTTTTCCTCATTGGAAAACATGATATTCAGGCTTAGGTTTGCAAGAAAAACTTTCCTTTCTTCTTGTTATGGAAACTACCATACTCATAATAATCTCCATTCTTCTTGTTGTGGAAACTATAATCATGTTCTCCCTATTAGGATACAAGATATTGATGCTTTGGATTTGCAAGAAAAGCTTTTCTTTCCACCATTTTCCTTACAATCAAAGTTCATCAAAGAAATGAGACAAACATGGATACTCATAACAATCTCTATTCTTTTTAATATTGGCACTACAATCATGTTTTACACATCGAGATACACGATATTAATGCATTGGATTTGTAGGAAAATCTTTTCTTCCACTATTTTCCTTATGATCAAAGTTCTTTTGTGTAATGAGGCAAACTTGGATACTCATAACAATACCCATTCCTTTTGTTATTAGCACTATAACCATGTTTTTTGCATTAGGATTCATGATATTGATGCTTCAAATTTGCAAGAAAAGCTTTTCTTTCCACCATTTCCCTTATAATTGAAGTTTATCCATGAAATGAGACAAACTTGGATACTTATAATTATCTTCATTCTTTTTGTTATTGGTACTACAATCATGTTCTTCTCATTGGGATACATGATATTGATGCTTTGGACTTGCAAGAAAAGCTTTTCTTTCCACCATTTTCCTTGTAATTAATGTTTACTTGTGAAATGGGACAAACTTCGAAACTCGTAATAATCTCCTCTTTTTTTGTTGTAGGCACTACAATCATGTTCTCCCCATTAGGATGCATGTTATTAATGCTTTGGATTAACAAAAAAACTTTTTTTTCTACCATTTTCTTTATAATTAAAGATCATCCGTGAAATGAGATAAACATGGATACCTATGATAAGCTCTATTCTTTTTGTTATGGGCACTACAATTATGTTCTCCCCATTGGGATACACAATATTGATGCTTTGGATTTACAAGAAAAGCTTTATTTCCACCTTTTTTCTTATAATTAATGTTGACCTCGACAAACTTTGATGGTCATAATATTCTCCACTATTTTTGTTATAGGCACTATAATCATGTTCTCCCTTGTTAGACCTTTAGGTGGTGAATGAAATCAAGAGGGGGGTGAATTGATTTCTCAAAATTTTGATAAATTAAAATT
>JBBYHO010507608.1:0-70602 GCA_038382025.1 Adansonia gregorii | reverse complement strand
AAGATAGGGGGTAAAGGTTTCTATCTTAGCCTTGAAAGATAGGGAGTGTAAAGGTTATACCTTGTCCTTGAAAGGTATTGTGGAAATCCGAGGCAAGTGAGGCTAAGGTAGAGGACGTAGGCAATTGAGGTCAAACCTCTATAAATCATTGAGTTTGCTTCTTCTTTCCCTTTTCTCTGATTGTTTATTTTCATTCACTAAATCACACTCCAAAAGTTTATTATTTGGATTTCTCAAGTTTGTCTACCAAAATTTCAATTTATCAAAATTTTGAGAAATTAATTCACCCCCTCTTGATTTCATTCACCACCTAAAGGTCTAACAAATTCCTAGATGATTATGTACAAAGTCTTCAAATGCTTTTTGCAATCTCGAGGGCTTCATCGTGCCTTCGCTTGGATCTTCATCTTCGAGTTACACAATTTTTCCTAACTAATCCTACATTTATACTTTTATGTAATCTAGTCATTTTTGTAATAAAGAAACCTCGAGTTGCATTTGAAGGGATTTAGGCGAGAAAAGAATTTTACAACCTCAGAGAAAAATAGAGAAAAGGTAAGGTTCACAAACCCTATTTAAAAAAATTTAAGCATCCATAAACAATTAACGATACATTCACAATCATATTAGGCCTAGTCCATAATAATCCTATGTATTCACAACAATTATGAATATATATATATATATGTGTGTTTTAAATTCAAGTTACCAATTTTTTATATTTAAATAATTAATCCATATTTAATTTAATTAAATAATAATTTTTGTACATGATTAATATTTATTCTAATCAAATTAGAATATATCCTATTCAAAATAGGATTAATCATTTAAATTAAATATATTTTTCAATTTATTAGATTAATCGAATTTAAATTCCATGTTTATTATATTATCCAATTTATCTCTTAAACAATTCAAGAAAAATAATTCAATTAGATAATTAGGTGTTTGTTGACATTTAAGAGTTTTAATTGAATTTAACCTCTTAGGAAGGTGTATTACGCCAACCATGCTAACTTTTAGAGTTTTTATTTATTATATAATTTAATTTAACCATGTCAGATTTTAAATCTTAAGAAAATTAAAATTGAAAGAATCCTACTCCAACTAGAACTATCTTTGGTGTAATCTTGGAGGAATCCTAGTCTAACTAGAACTCTATCCCATGCATGGCTATCTTAGCCATCGTACTTCAATTCAAACACTATTATTTTCCTTCTACTTAAACTCTGAAAATACAATAAATTTAGAGTAACTCCTTGCTATCATTGTATAGACACCTAATTTTGTCTAGGCTCTATTTCCAATAGTCCCAATTATCAGAGAATGTGAGCATAGCGGTCACCCTGGGAGAGGTCAACTTATTCTATGTGGACCTAGCATTTTTATAATTGGTTCATACCTAAATGGCCACATATGTAAATGATAGAAAAATGTCATGTTAATGACTAATCTTGGATAAAAAAAGATGAATATTTTTTAAAAAATCAATTTTTAATTTTTTTTTAACAAATTTTGAAAACCGCTTTCGTGAATGATATCATGGTTAAATTCCTATTTTTAGGAATTTTTAGAGATTTTTCTATAAAACTTAGGAAGTTGACCGTCGTATATTTTTACCGATACCTTAAAAGTATTTGTGTTGATATGCACTACAAAATAAAAAGTATTCAAGATAAAAAATATGTATTGGCATTTTGTACCAAGTGTTAAATTGTCAATAGTCAATTAATATTGAATTTTTCATTGTACCGTTAGTGTCTTACTCAAAAATTTTTAGTAAAATTTGTTCCAAAATTCAAGTTTCTATCTTTATTATTTTTATAAATTAATGTTTTGAGCAGAGTATTAAATTCATCTCATTCTTCTCAAAATTTGAATTGTTTTTAGAATTTTTCTTCTTTTTAATGTATGAGGTTTTTTACTTGGCAAAATTTTTTTGTGGGATTTTTTTAGGTTTAAAATTCTTAAAATTCATCAAATATTTTTATTAAATTCATGTTAAATGTTTTTGAAACTCTAATTTATTTTATTAGTTTTGAATTTAATATATCAATTTTCTTTCGTAAAGATTTTCTTCGTATAATGTTATGACTTTCACATTTCCACTCAAGATTTTTTTTTTCCATTATTTCATTTTTAAAATTTTATTTATGATTATTAATTTTTATTTTATTTTATTTTAATTTTGGATATTTTTAACTAATTTCATGGAAACTAGTCTAATTGGATTCTAACTTTTCCCTAACGAATTTAGTTTGGTTTAAACTGTCCCATTAGATGATCTTAGATCATAAGTCATGCATGATGACTAAGCAAGTGATACATAATAATTTAATGAGTCCTTATGTTAATTCACTAATATCTACCAAAACATAATAAATAAATAATAACAAAAAAAATATGATTTTCAGCCATGGATCCCTTTTGGTTAAATGTATCTCTTATAAATAAGAGGAGGATATTAGGTTTAAGGGTTAATGGCTTTCATGCCAAAAATTGGCCATTTTGCTAAGTATTTTCAAGCTTTTTCCCCTAAATTTCAGGCTTTCAAGGTAGTTTCTTTCAAATTTTTGCTCATCTTTTTTGTTTTCCATAATTTTTCTTCCTTTTGGTGAGCTTGATGATCAATTGCGTTAATGGATTTTAATCCATGTTGAAGGGTCAAGTGTAAAAGCCATGAATAAGTTCTGAGTTTGATTTTTCTTAAGAAAAAAATTTTAGTCTTTATCAAGAAAACATGTTTTTGTTGATATGTTATCTATTTTACAATGTGAATATTTTTATGATTATGTTATTTTCCTTGGTATTTTAATGTGAATATTTGATAAAATATATTTATATGTCCATCTTTCATGATTTTATACATGTTGATAATGATATGAGCTCGGTAGAAATTAGGATATATGTTGATATTCATGTATTCATGTTAAAAATATTTTTTCTTGTTTGTCAATGATTGGCCGAATTTGATGATGATCTTTAAAGGAAATTTCATGCTTGATTTTATGATATTTAGACTATCTTGTCATGTTTAAAAATTAATAATTTTCCTAAATAAAGGCCTTAGAAAGGTGTTTCCATGCTTGGCCGATTTAACAAGGGCTTATTTATGAATTTTTGATTTTTAAGGCTATTTTGTAAATATGGAAACTCTAAGGATTAAATTGTAAAATTGAGGAAATTTTTTTAAGACTTTTTATGCTTGGCCGAATTTTTGGTCGACCTTTAGGGGCATTTTCTATGCCTTGTTAACATGTTTAGATATATGTCATACATTTTAACCTTTTTGGGACCAATTTGTAATTTTAAAAAGTTTAGGGACTTATTTGCCAAACTTGAAAAAAAATTATCTGAAGGCTGAAAGTGCTTGGTCCAACCTTCTTTGTGAATTTTGGTATGATATTTGTATTGATTTGGATATGTTTGATATTTAATTTTGTGTTCTAATTATGCAGGAATCGATTTATAAATTGAGAAAAGTTTAAGGACCATTAGGAAAACCTAGCATTTTAGGTCAAAATGGTTATTTCTAACATTAAATTCCCCTATTTAAGGCATTTTAATTATTTTTAGCATTCCTCTGGTCCTTAGAGGTGTAAAGTATTAAAAAAAACTTTTGTATTCTTTTAGTTCTTTAAGAGGTACAAAATGTAATTTCAAAAAAGTTTAATGGTTAATTGTAATTTTTGCATTTTAGGTTACGTTATTACCCATTTAGGGTAAAAAAGTCATTTATTATTTTTTGTGTTTTTTAGGGCTACCAAGATGTTTTCAAGATGAAGGTAATCTTTTAAGGCATTTCAATAATTTCCCCTAGAACCAATTCTGATGTAGTCACTGGGATGCTTTTATGCCAAAAGTGTATATTTTAGGATAGGTTCACCCTCTTATGATCATTTTCAAGTCTTTTAGAGTTACCAAGATACTTTCAAGTCAAAGGTATACACTTGAGATATTTTGGTAATTTTACATTAGAATCGAGTATTATGTGATTATTGGGATACTCTTATGTTAAAAGTTTATAGTAGGGATAGGTTCGAAATTTAAATTATTTTTGAGTCTTTTATGGCTACTAGGATACTTCCATGTTGAAAATATACCTTAAGGATATTTTGGTACTTTTGCATTAGAGCCGAGCTTTATGTGATTATTGAGATATTTTTATGTTGAAAGTACATATTAGGGATAGGTTTTAGATAATTTTTAAATTTTTTAAGGTTATCAAGATACTTTCCTATCAAAGTTAACCCTAAGGATATTTTGGTAATTTTGCATTCGAACCAAGTCTTACATGATTACTGGGATACTTTTATGTTGAAGATACAAATTAGGGATAAGTTTGTTATTTTAGATCATTTTCCAGTCCTTTGGAATTGTCTGGATACTTTCATGTTAAAGGTAAACTATAGGAGTATTTTAGTAATTTGACGTTAAAAACCAAGTCTTTTAGGGTTACTAGGATACTTTCAAGTCAAAGATACTTTAAAGGTTGTTTTGGTCTCATCAACCAAATTTGAGTACTAAGAATAGAGTTTTAGTACTTTTCATGTAAATTGGGTTTTAGGATAATGTTTCTATTAATATTTTTAGTAAAATAGGAATTTTTAGAAAATTAAGGTAATATCTCCAAGTTAAAATAATACATGAAATTTCTCTCAGAATATGAGAAAGGTTTTACAGATTATTTTAATAAAAATATATCTTTTTAAACAAAAAATCAAGATTTTTTAGATTTTGTAAAGTAAAACCTTTCATATTCTTCTAGTTCTTCAATAAGGTGTGAAAGATATTTTGATATTTTAAAAACTTTCATATTCGTTTAGCTTTCCGGTGAAATATGAAAGTAAATGATAAAACCTTTTGTGTTCTTCTAGTCCTCTAGTAGGATACGAAAGAGATTTGATTTGGAAAAATATTAAAAACCTAATAATAAATTTAGAATATTATTTTGGGAATTGTAATTAGATCTATATATTAAATCTTGATTAAAAATTAAAATTTAAGTTAACATGTGGTTAATAAGGTACCAATTACCAGAAATCATGAGAAGGATCAATCCTTACTCGTGATTGTAACCAACCCTTGGACCCTTTTATGTTATCTTCGGTATGATTGTATACCTCAAAGTTTGTTTTTATGGGTGTCGTAACCCTTGAAATATGAACTCTAAGAGGTGACTAATCTCACTTAGCCCAAATAGATTGGTGGTGACTACAAATAAAAAGTCATTTTGTAATGACTATCTACGGTTAAGTCGAATAAGTAATTCATCTTGACAACCTAGTCCTCAGATATGAAAAATAAGAAAAAAATAATAATGATATATCCTCTATAAATAAAAAAATAATGATATATAGATATATAGGAACAAGGGATATATCCAGCCTTTAAGTCAGATTGGTTAGGATTCATATCTAGGCTAAATTGCGATAGCTTGGCGACTCCATTGGGGATAGGTTAGAGAGTTAAGCCTAAAATTAATTATGTGTTAACTAAATTTTGATTAATTCGATCTTAGCAAGTATTTAGCTATAATTCTAGGTATTTTCAAAATAATTTTTTTATATTTTTTATTTATATGGAAATTTCTAGCATATATTATTCATATTTTTCAATAACCTTTTTTCTTCCTTTGTAGCATTATTTTTATGTGGCATTTAGAAGGGTTTTTCATTATTTTTGAAAGAATCGAGTCATAAAATATTTGTTTGTTCCCCCGCAAACACTGTACACATGTACACTATTGGATTCTCTTTTAAGCATATGGAAAAGGCATAGACTATCCAATATTTTACAAGAGGGTGAAGTAGCTCTACCTTCTGAGGTGTTAGCCTCTGTCTAGGCCAATAAAAAACCTGCCTAGTGTAAATTCCTATGCTTGCCTAAGGTGTTAGCCTTGTTATGGGCATGGAAGATATTCCCACTGGAATTGAACCCTTCTGACGTAAATCTATGATGGGTAAGGATTAGGGTACCTTATTAGTTCTTTTCAAACTCAAGTAGCAGTTTGAAAACCTATTTAGACGTCTAACCTAAACCTTATATAATGGACCATACCAACTACCCTGTTATAACATACTTTATTTTAATGATTACTAAATTAGGAACCCTGGAGAATGCTTTTCATCCTTTTTCTTTTTATTTTATGTTCTAAGTATATAAATTAGGTGATGATGATCTGACATCACAGCTTATGCAAAGATTTTTGCTTTACCTTAGAAGTTGTTATTTTTATTCCAAATATCAAATGATGAAGGAGTATTATGATTCATAATGTGATTTTTTTACTTTGCATGTTGCCCTGAGGGCTTGGCTACATGGTTTAAACTTGAGGATCGTGTGATGATATATGAACATCATCACTAGAAACAAGGTCATCCCATTTGCCTTAAGAGGCATCGTAATGCGCTAATAAATTTATCTAGGACAACTTTTATTTTTGTCATGTTAATTCTTTTGTTATCTATACTAGTTCATGTCTCTCTTTTTTATCTTTTCTTTATTTGTTCATATTACTTTTTTTCTAATATTATACTAGTTTCATCTACATTCATTCATAAAAGTTTTTTTTTTCAAATTTTATGATTTCTCTAAAAAGATTTTCTTTTTCAAAATAGAATTGTCAAAACAATCGAATATTGTAAATTATGGGAGATGAATATTAGCACTTCTAGAAAGGATAGAGGCAAGCAATTGAAACACAATAATGAACCATGAAGCATCAATATGGGATGTAAGCACAAATCTTTAAATCGATGGAAATAATGACTACAAAAGGGAAAAAGGTGAATCAAGGGAATTAGTCTAATACTGCTACCGGCTTATCCAAGACAGAAAGACAATCACCATAAAGTGCTCAATTCATGGGAATTAGTCCCATAATGCATATTTAGGTAACCCTAAAGCTAACAAAAGGGCAACATGTGTAGCATTAAATCCTACTTTGGATGATCCAATGGCTATGGACCTTAATGGACTTTTAGAATAAAAAGACCATAGGCTTAAAAACCCAAAAAAGAGTTAAGCTTAAGAGTGATGAGGGAAAATAGCATTTCTTCACAAAGAGACTCAAAGCAATAAAAAGAGTCAGGGGTGTTAGTAGTGTGGATGTAGATGAGTTGAGCTTGGTACCGAATCTAATCCTCCCTTCTAAGTTCATAATGCCAAGTTTCTAAAAGTTAAAGGGTAGCACATCTTTGCAAGCTCATAACAAAATGTTTATCAGAAAAATGACTGGGCATACACACAATGATAAGTTTCTTGTTCATTGCTTCTAAGAAAGCCTATCAGAATCACCAGCGAGATGGTACAATGACTTGAATCAGAGTTAGGTATAAGCTTAGACAAACTTGGCTAATACTTTGCTTGATCAATATAAGCATATGCCAGATTTGGCACTAGACTGATTATTTCTCCATAATATGGAGAAGAATCAATAGAAATGTTCACATAGTATGCCTAAAGATGAAAGGATATAGTAGTTAAAGTATCGTTGGAAAAATTGTTGTTTCTGAATACATTGCCAAATCCATTTTTTGACAAACTTATAGGAAGTGCCACAAGGGATTTTGCTGATATGGTGGTCACTAGGGAAATGATTGATATTTATCAGAAAAGGAACAATACAACTTAGTGGTATGCTTATGGTAAAAAAGAGAAAAGCAACTGAAAAGGAAGGAAAAATTCAAGCTGTCTTCTAAATGATCCAACCACTTATAGATCCTGATCAATATTTGTGTCATCCTTATAAGCCTTGTTATCATGGCATAAATAGTGTATCCTAAGGACCTTACTTACCAATGCTTACATTTACATTGACTTTCACATCTGTACACAAATTGGGTGCTCAGGGGAATGGTTAAAGTAGACATAATAGACAAAATCGAAATCAGATTGAGCAAATCCCCATCTCTTATGTAAAGCTCATCAAGAATCTGCTGGAAAAACTGATTAATTGTGTAGCAAAATTTTTAAAATTTTTAATATGATCATATTAAATCGTGTTGTTATATACAATAAAACCATTTTAATCAGTTAGCTGAGTTATAGATCTGAAGATGCTATCTAAAAATTCCTAAATCCCTATGAAAGCTTCAACCAACTAGCCTTCTCCACTATTCTCTAATTCTCAGATGGTAGAGTGTGTGGCCACTTTTTGTTTGGATCAACTTTAGATTCGTATAGCTTGATTCTCCTCAATGATCATTTTGTGCCATCAAGTTTTGAACCATGAGATATTATGATTAGAAACCTCTAGGTGGGGTGCCAAAGTCTCAAAAAAATTAGGCATAAGCCTCTTATTTATATCAGAGAACAAGACAGCTCTAATTTTAATTTTAATTAAAATAATTATTTTATTAATATCGTAAAAACTCATATGTGGCAGCAACCTTAATATAGGTTCCCACTATAAATTTGGCCCAAATTTATTTAATGAAATTTAACACGTTTAATTTGAATACTAATTAATTTTGATTGAACTTTAATTTTATTTTACCTGATAATTTTTTATAACTTCAATTCCAATTCGAAATAAAATTATGAAAATTTTATTCTAATAGAATAATTATGTACTAATTATCAAGATAAAATTAACTGTAATACAATAATTAATTTAATCACTGATTAAAATAAATAAATAAAATAACTTTTACTTTATTTAGATATTAGTCATATTTAAATTGTAAATAAATATTTTAAAAAAGACTTAATAGATATTAAATCAGTTATATAAATAATTGATTTTTCACATCTGTCTAATTTAAATTAATTCTTACATTTATCAAAATATAAATATAATTAATTTAAGTTACTAATTCTTGTCTAAATAAATATTTAATCAAATTGAATAAATATTCTAAATAAATAATACCAAAAAATCATTTTCATTTATTTAGTAAAGAAAACACTCGTACTCCTAAAGTGAGTGAATTCGGCGTACCACTTCCATATTGACAATATTTCGTCTTTGAATATTCCAATCAATAACTAACCGTTAAGGAATTATATTAAGCTAGTGGAGAGACCAAATGGACATATATAATCAGACTCCAATAATCTATGTATTAATTATTTTATGTCGAATAATTAATTACATAATTATTAATTTTAGAGTCATACCACTAAAGACCTGAAACTACACTTCCAATTATATGTTGTACTATATAAGCATTATAAATAGCCTTTTAGTCCAATGACGTTGTCATTTGTGTAATACCCTTATATGATATATGTGATCAATGTCATAGTATACCCCTGTACACACATATGCGTGGTGACGCTATGACTTAAAAGCAAAAGAGATAAGGGGTTTACCTTTGGATTATCCTTTGATCAGGAGTTGAATTAGGCACGATAAGGAGAAATTCAAGGGGAGGACCTTCAAATGAGTCGCTTGTCCCATGACTTGGATCCCTTATCGACCATTTAAGGCTAGGTATGATTAGAAACCTGTTAAAACTAGTGATTCCAAGTTACAAAACACATAACACTGATTTTACAGATAGTGTATACCAGAGTTCGTCTTTAAAGATCTGGAAGTTAGTTACACATGGAGAAAGATTAGCACCCCACTATGCCTAAAATTGGTATAATCTAGCCATAAATTATTGATGTCTTGATTTTGCTTAACTTTTCATGCAATCACTATTTATGTGTAATCCTTTTATTATGAATGCAAATTTTTAAATATTGGATCTGATTCTTATTTACAAAAGTGTCAATTAATATCTCTCTATGTAACCTAGGAGAAAGGAAAAACATAGAGGATTTAGTAAAATGAGATACAAATTGATTTAGAAGAAGATACTTTACATCAAGCACTAAAGGGATACTAACAATTTAATGAAATTCAAGTTTTTGAAATGTTGAACAGAAGTATCCATTAAGAAAGGAAAAGGGTTAGTAAAGCATAAAGGAATATAATAAAAAATGCATTAAAAATAAACAAACAAAAATAAAAAGAAGGGAGAGTCGGGATGTATCTTGTAATTGACCTTGGTTATTAAAGAACAACCGAATTAACAATTTTAAGACACATTTGGATTTGAAGGTTGTCTTGGCATAAAAAGGCTGATAAAAGGTGATGTATTTTTTATGTATTTTTTAAAAGTAGGGCTAGAGTATCCCTTTGAAGAAAATAGGGTTAGAAAATTCCCTCAAAAAAGTGAAATTGGAAAATCCTTTTACAAAAGCTGGGTTAGACTATCCCCTCGGAAATAAATAAGTTAAGTGATTTTTGAAAATCAAAATTTTTAAGATTTTTGAACAAAATAAATTTTAAGATGGAAAATATTTTAAATAAAGAATGGAAATTAATTTTTGAAAACAATTTTAATTTTTAATCCAAGCCTAAAGGGACCTATGTTGTGGGTTAAGATTCTATAGGGAAAATCATTGAATATATTCCTAGTCATTTGAGTGACTAGAAATACTGGTTCAGGAAATTCAAGCAAATTTACCAGGTTTACCAAAATTAAGGACAGAGAGCATCGTGCTATCCACTTTCTCAAATTTATTTGAGTTTAGTCTAATGGTTTCTAGTGGGAAATGAGGTACCGTTGCAAAGGTAACTCGATATGCATTCATGTAAAAAAATTCCAAAAATCTAAAAAATAATTTTCTAGGTAGAATTAATTTATGAAATAGGGTTTAATTAGTATTGACAGTAAATGCAAAGAAAAGGGAGTAGCAAACTTTGAAAAATTATCTCAAACTTGTCCGAAATCATTAAATCACAAATGATAACTTTTCAAAAGGGCATTTTATAAGCTTTTCAAGAAAAGCATTTAAAAAATTCAAAAAAATCATTCATTACGTCAGAATTGCTAGAACAAAATATGAATCATAAATTTTAGGGGTTCTAAATAGTAGGGGTTCAAAAAATCATAACTTTCATGGCTAGAGTGATATAGGGGCAAACAAGATATCATTGTAAAGGTTATTCAAAGCGCTTCCAAGGAAAAATGTTGGAAAATTATAAAAAAAATCATTTGGAGTCTAAACGTAATTTTCAAAATTTGGTCACTTTGTTGCTACTACCGAAATAGATGTTTTTCGGGTTAAGGCTTTTATGCTTACATGTTAAGGTGTCGAACATGCAAATGTCCAATCATTGGTCCATGGCAATGGAGTAATGGACCAATCTAGCTCTCGTAGAGTGGGCCATTGCACCATCCATTATCCATGCCAAAGCTCATGGTCCGCTTGAAACAAAGCTTAAATTAAACACCTGAAAATATTTTTAATTTTTGATTAGGAACAAAATTTATTTGGCCTAATTAGGCCATGATCCCAAACATTTATACTTGATATATCCCCAAGATTAGAGAACCAATATATTAAAAACATTAAATCCATGCTAATCTACATTAACTAAGGTTAGTATAGACTTAACTAGGGGTTGATTTTCAAAAATAGCATAGGCACTCATTAAATAAGCATTGCAAAAATGCATTTTAACAAGAACATGATAAACTAAAAATATCATCATCATCCTAACATTAAATACAAGAGCAAGCGTTATCAAAAGAAATTTTTGCAAGCAAATCATGCTCAAAATGAAAATCACTTCCAAAATAACATCATGTAATTCTAGATAAACATTTATAAAGCATGAATCATGAAACATAATAACATAACATCAAAATAGCGGTAGTTGAAAGAATCCAAAAAAAATGCAATTTTTTTATCACCCAAGCAAACATTAAAACACCATCCAAACAAAATGAAATCAAAACCAACAAGAAAAATGCATGATTTTCGTATAACACTCACTAAAAACAATGGCATGACGTATACTTGCAATGTAAGAAAATAAAGAGAAAGAGATTGAAAGATATCAATGAAAGCCTGAAAATCTCCTTACTCTTGACAAAATCTTTTCAACCAAGGTTTTATTTGTTTCCTTCATCAACCTCAACTTATCTAAAATGGAATGAAAATGGTGCCTAGGCACATGGCATGGGAACTAAAAAGCCATGGTGGCTTGGGTATGCATGATAATTTGGTGGCTGATTTGATTTTGATTTTTTTAAGGTGGTTAAAAGTTTTTTTGTTGGCATTTTCTTTGGGCTGGCGACTAAAGGAATGACATTGTTCCTCTATGTAAAGCAACAAACTGTTGCTTACAAAGGGTGATGGGATAACTAAAAAAAAAGTAGGGTGAAAGGATAATTTTTTACATTGTCTAACCAAAATAATGAGTCATGGTATGCTTGGATGTGTTTTCGAATTTTAATTGGTCCAAGTACTAATACTCGAGTACCAACTAACGATGAAAGTTTCAAAATATCTATTGAAAATCACTTTCTACCATGAAATATCCTACCATCAACCTAATTGAGTCCTTAAAAAATCATTAACCCAACCTAATTGGTCCAAAATTAATTCAAACAATGGACATATTAAATCAAAGTGATTTTAATAACGTCCCTCAAGAATTTTAAAATATTTGGAAAGATGATCTAATAAAATTAAATAAAATAGGTCTAAATAAAATAATGAAATATACACATGGGCCTTATTTTATTTAATATATGTTTCTTAAGGCTTGGTCTTGAATTAAATAATTTATGACCCATTATAATTAAATAAAATAGGCCCAAATAACATAATTATATTTGCATATGAGCCTTATTTTATTTAATATATATTTCTTCTGAGGTTTGGCCTTTAATTAAATAATTTATAACCCAATATAATTAAATAAAATAAGCCTAAATAAAATAATTAAATATGTACGTAGCCTTATTTTATTTAATATACATTTATTAAGCTTAGTCTTAAATTAAATAATTTAGGACCTTACCTTAGCAAAGAAATGGTAGGGATTGGACATGAGCTTGTATGAATAACCTTAATGATGCCTTAAATAATGGCTTCTGATGTTTTGAATGTTAGCTCGAACAAATAAGGTGTCTATAGTTGCCCCTTTTTGGTTGTTGCTGAGCATCGAGAATAAGGCAAAGATAAAATAGACACTATTTTTTTAAGGTATAACATCGTCCATAAAATAGACACTATTTTGTTTGGGGTATGACATTGTCTATTGAGTTCCTACAAAAAAATGGAAATCTAGTTACTATTATGCTAAAATAGGCAAAGTATGTAGGCAGAGATCATGACTAATAAGAAAATTTTGATGAGTTTTGTAGGGTTTAACCTCCTTACTACGTTTATAATTTCCTAGGTTTGTTCCCTCGGATAAGCGTCAGCTAGTGTTGACTTTGACTCGATAAGCATTTTGGATTGAGGTAGGTATATCCCCAGCTTTTTATGGAATGAGTCGATCATTGTCTATCTCTTTATGGACTAAGATAGGTAAGTATCTTGGTCTTTGAGGACTAAGGTAGGTAAGTGTCTTGCTTTTTAAGGACTGAGGTAGGTAGGATTCCTACTATTTGAAGGCTAAGGTAGGTGGGCATCCTATTCTTTAAGGATTGAGGAAAAAGGCATCCTAGTCTTTGTGTACTAAAAAGAGAAAATGTATCTTACTTTTTGAGGACTAAAAGGAAAAAGGCATCCTACTCTTCAAATACTAAAAAAAAATGTGTCTTGCATTTTAAGGACTAAAAAAGAAAAAGTTATCTCACTCTTTGAAGGCAAAAAAAAGGTATCCTACTCTTTGAAGACTAAAAGGAAAAAAGACTTCTTACTCTTTGAGGACTAAAAAGGAAAAAGGCATCGTGCTCTTCAATGACTGAAAAAAAAAGAAACATCTAGCTCTTTGTGGACTAAAACATGTGAGTTTAGGTATCTTCCCTAGAGCCTTTTGAGGCTTTTCAAAAACAAGAATATGTATTTGAGGTCTTTTATGAGTAGGTGTTAATACCTAGAAGATGTTAATTATTGCATGAACGATACATGAAGATGTAAAAGAATGTTTAAGTGATGTAGTGATGATTTTAAGAGCCTAATCTAAGAATTGGCTTTAAGTTTTAAATCATCTTTTGTCTTTAAGTTCATTAGGTTTCTTGCATTTTAAGGTTTGCCAATGTTTAAAAGACTTTCTTCAAATGGTTAAGTTCATTTTTAAAAGTTAGGGTGACCCATAATGCATAGAAAGATTCTTGAGTCTGATTCACTTGCATTAGTAGGTTGATAGACTTAGCAAATTGCCTTTTAGCGTGCCTGAAAGGATGCACCTGATGGTCTAACTAACTGATAGGAATGTAGTTTGAAGACAAAAGGTCAAGCATCATTGGTTTGTGTCCACATTTTGGCTAATGTTTAATAGGGGACATTTTAAATCATGTTTTCCAACATGAAAGAGGTTTGAAGGGTAAGTCTAGTTGTGGTTCCCGAATTTATTCTTGGCTTTTCTTGAACTTAAAAAGATTTTTCTGCAAGGTTTACCTTCTTTGAAGAAATACTAAGAAATTCGATTATCAATTTTGTACAATCTATTAAACCTTATAAATTATATGATAAACATTATGCAATATGATATGCAAGTATTAGAAAAGAGATTTAGAAAATGAAATGGTTGTATTTCACTTTTACAGGAAAATGAATACAATTTATTGAATATTCCTGAATGCACAAAAAGTTAAAGATAATTTTTCCAATCATTGATCATTTTCAATGTTAATAACATGAGTTTTCTACTGAGTACCTCTAAAAACTTTTTTCAAGTAACCAATTTTCCCAATGTTAACCATTCTTTGAGGAACCTCTCAGATTGCCCAATGGTAATTACCTCTAAAGCAGAGATGGATATCAGTCTTTTGTTTAAGGATAGAGTTGGAAATAGGTTTGGTAAATTTAAGATAAGAAGGTCGGGTCATGATTTAGTGTTTTGATGGATGATGGTTCTGTAAGTTAACATTTGCTTTGATAGGTTCAGATAAGGGAAAGGTTTGATTGCTTAAGCCACTCTTCTAAAGATAAGGATGCCTTTGTAGATTTCCATCTAGAAGACTTTCAAAGCAAAATACATCTTGATAGAATCAGAGTTGAGAGTGTTGGATAAGTCATTTCGATCCATCTCAAATAGAATTAGCATTCCACCAGAAAAAACTTGTTTAACCATATAGGGACCTTTCTATTTCGAAGCTTATTTTCCATGATTATCTTTCTAAATTAGGAGAATTTTTTTGAACACTTAGTCTCTTTAAAACTGATGAGGATGGACGTTTTTTGTCACGAGCTCCCATTATATGCTTTTGATGCATCTATCCATCATAAATGGCTTCACCTTTTTCTTGTTGATAAGATTAAGTTACTCATATTGATTTTTAACCTATTCAGTTTCTCCAAGTTGTGATTCCATCAGGACCTTGACTGATGGGATTTCAACTTTGAGAGACAAGACTGCCTCCATTCTATAGACTAAAGAGGACAGTGTAGCTCTAGTAAAAGTCTAGATTGCTGTCTAATAGGCATGTAGCATAAAGGGTAGCTTCTCATGCTAATCTTTATAAGTCTCAGCCATTTTCTTGACCTTTTTTAATGTTTTTATTAGCTTCTTTGATCACCCCATTCATTTTTAGATAGTATGGCACTAAATTATGATGTTTGATCTTAAACTAAGAGTAAATTACTTTCATCATTTTGTTGTTCAAATTACATGCATTATCCTTGATGATTTGTTTAAGTAGTCTATATTGGCAAATGATGTCTCGTTTCACAAACTTGCATTTAATAAATCTAATGATGTTCAAATATAAGGCCATTTCCACTAATTTGGCAAAATAATCAATGGCAACCAAAATGAAGTGATGCCTATTCTAAGCTTTGGGTATGATGGATCCAATCTTGTTCATGCCCCATATAGAGAACTGCCATGGAGCTGTCATGACTTAGAGAGGTGAAAATGGGGTATAGATTTTGTCCACATAGATTTGGCACTTATGGCATTTTTTAGTGCAATTAACGTAGTTTTTTTAAGCATCAACCAATAATATCCGAACCTCAAGACTTGCTTTGCCATTCTATGTCTATTAGTATAAGTACCATAAATTCCTTCACGGACCTCTTCCAGAATTCTTATAGCTTCAAAAGCATCTGCACATCGAAGTAATGTTTGATCCTAACTTTTCTTATATAGGACTTCACCATCTAAAATAAAACTTGTAGACATTCTTCAGATAGTTCACTTGTCAGATTTTGTAACACATTCTAGTTATTGTTGATCTCCAATATAATGAAAAATGTTATAGTACCATGATAGCCTATTTTTTCTTCTTTTGCACTATGATAGTAGGTAGGAGCTTCATGAATACTCATCTGAATGGGTGTGACTTTTGATTCCAGGGTTACTTCAACCATAGAAGTTAGGGTTGCTAGAGCGTTTGCCATTTGGTTGCTTTCTTAGGGTAAGTCCTGGAAGCTGATTTCATCGAATTATTGTTTTAGTTAGCTTCCTATATTGGAATAGCTTAGAATCTTTTTTTTTCTTATTCTTTTCAGAGTTGATAAATTACTAAGGCAAAGTCTCTATACACTTGTAAAGTCTAAATACGCCTCTCAATGGCCACTTAGAGTCCCAATACATTGGCCTCATATTTGACTATGTTAGTGGTGCTATTCAATTTTAGTTTGGTGGTAAAACGATAATAATCTCTTATCTGGTAGGATCTGGATAGCCCTGATTCCATGCCCTAATGCATTTGAAGCTCTATCAAAGTACATTTTCATAGTTTAGCTATACTTAATACCATTTTTTGCTTTTAATGAGCTCTATCAAATTACATTTTCCAAGTTTAGTTGTACTCGATACCATTTTTGCTTTCGATATGCACATCAGGTCCTTATCTGGGCTTCAAAATCTAGTGGTTCATAATCCTCTTCAACTTGGCTTGCCAAAAAATCCACTATCACACTGCTTTTGATCGCTTTCTAACTTATATAGGTGACGTCATATTCAAGGAGTAAGATTTGCCATTGGGCTAGCTTTTTTGACAAAGCAAGAACAACACACAGGTAGTTGATAGGGTCTAGTTTGGCAATCAGCCAAATAGTGTGATATAACATGTATTGCCTTAACCTCCAAGCCTTCTAAGCAAAAGCATAACATAACTTTTTGATAATGGAGTAGTTATTTTCTTACTTCATGAACTTCTTGCTTAGGTAATAGATGGCTTGTCTTTCCTTTCCTAATTCATCATTTTGACCCACTATATTGCCTATGGACTTGTAAAAGATTGATAGATATAAGACATGGGGAACTGATGGTACTAGCACTAGCGGGTTTGATAAGTAACGCTTGACTTTGTCAAAAGCTTATTGGCACTTAGCATTCCACTCACTAGGGTTTTGTTTTCAGAGTAGGTGAAAGATCAGATCACATTTATTGATTAACTGAGATATGAACTTGTCTATATAGTTTAGTCTCCTAAAAAAACTCTTTACTTTTTTTTTGGTACAAGCTGGTAGAAGGTTTTGGATAGCCTTTACCTTGTCAGGATTGACCTCAATCTTCATTCACTCGTAATGTCACCTAATAGGTTGCCAGAGGTAACACCAAACATGTACTTTGTTAGGTTTAGTTTGAGTTGTTATTTGCATAGCCATTAAAGAGTTTGCTAATATTAACGATGTGTTGAATCTCTTTTGAGGACTTAGCAATCATATCATCCACATAGACCTTTACTTTTTTGTGCATGAGCTCATGGAATAGTGTCACCATTGCCTTTTGATAAGTTACCTCGTTATTCTTGAGTCTGAAAGGTATAATCTTGTAGCAGAAGGTCCCCAACATGGTCACAAAGGTGGTTTTCTCCATGTCTTTTGTGCCATTATTTAATTATAGTCTAAAAATCCATCCATGAAAAAAAATAATGAATTTTTTCAATTTTATCTATTAAGGTATCAATGTGAGGCAATGAAAAATTATCTTTAAGGCTAGCTTAGTTTAAGTCTCTATAGTCTACACACATCCGCACTTTACCATCCTTTATAGGAGCCAAGACTATGTTGGTTACCCATTCAAGATACTTGGCATCTTAAGAAATCTTGCATCAAATTACTTATTTTTTTCTTCTTTAATCTTTAAAAGCATTTTTGGTTGCATTCTCTTAAGTTTTTGCTTACGAGTTTGCACTTGAGTTTTAAGGGAAGTCAGTTAACCATTATGTTGGTGTTTAGTCCAAGCATGTCTTAGTAAGACCAGACGAATACATCCTGATATTCTTGAAGAAGGCTGATCAATTTGGTTCATATTGATGGGTTCATAGAGGTTCTTATCTTGACCTTTTTTCGATCTTCCTCCATCCTAAGGTTTATGATTTCAATAGGCTTTTCATGGGGTGTATGTTTTTCTTCTTGTTTAATTAACCTTAACAAATCAGGTGACATGGTGTTTCCTTAACAAATCAACCTCAATGGCGTAAATTGGTTGCTGAAAATTGATTTTTAGAGTCTCAATATAAACACTTATGTCATTTTCATCTAAGTGCTTGAAAATACAAAGAAGAACAATATAGGCAAAAAAATATACAAAGAGAAGAAAAAAAGTCTAAGAATTTAAAAAAAATGGACACAAAAGATGGAGTGCAAAATGCTTAGTCATTTCTATTAATAATGCTTGATAGAAGTACGCCTATATAAAGGATCCTACAATGCTCTTGGGTAAAAGCATGTAGGCTTAATTTGTAATATTACTTCAAATTAGATCTAAATAATATAAGAATATATGTTTTAGACCAAATGCTAGAAACAAATCCTGAAGCACACAGATCAATCCCAAAGACCATTGTTGAAGTTCTCAACTCATTAATTATGTTAATAAAAAAGTCTCCAATTGCCTTACTTAAAATGACCATTACGTTGTTGGAGCCAGTAGTTCATTCCTGATTCGAATTGATGTGCCCTTCTGATCGAAAATTTTCTTGTAGTGGTGGCAATACCATTGGTTTGTATTTCAAATCTTGACCCTTTAAATGGGTTATTCTCTTTTCTCGTGCTTTCTAAGCTTGTTTCTTTTATTAGTGGGCAATAGGTTTAAAAATCCTAAACCTTTCTTATCAATTTGATAGGTGATTTTAAAAGCCTTAAAGATCCATTGTAGATGTTTTCTTAGTCCTTTTCTAGCCTAAACATAGTTACCAACAGTCAATTGGAGACTCATGTAGTGATTTTTTATAGATGAGTCTTAACCATGGGCAAACCTTCTTTGACATGAGTTGTATTAAAAAACTTAGATGATTGGAAAAAAGATTCAAGTATACTCTTATTAGGCTTAATATAAGGGGCATCTGTGGATGTAATGGAAATAATGTCTTCCTTGTTGCCAATGTTAACAACTTTGTTCCTTATGACAAATTTTAACTTTTTGTGTAATGAAGACGTACCCCTTCAGAATGGATCTAAGGTCTCTCCAACAACAATTGTATGATGGAGCAATGTCCATCACATGAAAATCCACTTCATATGTGCATGGCCCTATCTGAAATAAGATATTGATGTTCTTCATTACCTCTCTACATGTTCTATCAAATGCTCATAGCACTGCACGGTTATGCTGGATGTGAGAAATGTCAATAGGAAGCTTGTTCAAGCATGTCGCATACATTACGTTCATCGATAATAACTTTTGGCAGCACACTTCCCTTATAATAGGTGGTGATGTGGTAAGTTTTATAATTTTTCATACCTTCATGGGCAATTTCATCATCACTGAAAGATATGTAACTAATCGTGGTAATATTGCTCACGAAAGGATCTAATTGGCCTATAGAATGTCATGTGGGACATAAGCTTTATTTAAGACCTTGAATAGATTTAAGCTTTAAAATTTAAGAGTAATAACAACACATATATCTTAGCAAGTTACTTGTTTAGCTGATCGACGATACTATATTCCCTTTATTTGATGAATTTAAAAAATTCTTTGATCACTTCTGACTATTTTCTTACCATCTCTAGTGTTTGAATTGTTAAAGGAATGTTATTACCGTTGACTTTGGATTTTGGTGCAACTTGAGTATAGCATCTATAATTGCGAGTTAGCTAGCTTACTCTCATAAGGTCGAAGATAGCATTTATTAGTTGGATTACCCGGTTATCACTACTTGACTTTTATATTTCCATGGCACTACTTTATCCTCTTTATATGGGAAAAAATATGGCAGTTTAAAAGGCATATTCAGGGCAGATTGCGTAGGCACGATTTTGATATATGGCTGATTGGCAAATAGGATCAGTGCTCATCCTACTCCATAGAAGGACTCTCCTATCTTTTTCTTTAGTATTGATAGAAATGTCTATGTCCTCCTCTAGTTCCTTACAGAACTCGATTTTTGAATAGTCCATCATTCTTTGGACTAATTTTAAAAATTTTGAACACTGTTGCAAAGTGTACCTTTGTCCATATTGGCAATACTTGAATCTACAAGCTCTTTATCTTGATATTGGACCACCAACTTGACCTACATGAAAGCCTCTTGTACGTTGCTTATTGGTGTTTTAACTTTTTCAACATTTTTCTTGACCCAATAATGCTTCCCATCAATCAAAGCATTTACTCTCATTCTATATGGTTTGGGAATGAATTAGCTTTAACATGGGGTCCTATCCTTTGTTTAATTTTGATCACACCCCTTTTTAGTAGGCCTTGAACTTTTCTCTTGAAAGAAGTGCAATTTTTAGTGTTGTGACCTTATGCTCTAGCATGGTATTAGCACCAGGCATTCTCATCATACTGTTTAGGATAAAGAGGTGACCTTCAAGGTGTAAATACTAGAGCTACTAATTGACTTACCAATAAACGAGTTTAGACCTCTTTATAGGAATAAAGAAATAGGTCAAAATGCTCTATTTCCCAAGGAGCTTGTTGATTGGTTAGTGCTTTGGTGTTACCATAATTGTGAGATAAATATTTTAAGTAGAATTTTAACTCGAGTTTGGTGAAACATTCATAGTGGGATTAAATCCAGTAGAATATACTGGTTATGGTAATAGGGCATATGCGTTAAAGCCTGGATATGCCATGCTACGGAAATACATGCTCAGTATTGAATAAGGATTCTAGACAACCTTAGCAAGATTTTTGTTAATAGCATTCACCTCTTTGTCTTTGCTTTTAGTAGTAGACTCCTTGGTAGAGCTAAAAGATTCCCTCTTGACATCTTGCCAATCTTTATGGCATTGTCAATCATTTCTTCAGATATCACCATATCAATAAAATTCTTTTTAACATTCCTTATTAACTTCTCATAGTAAGGAGTTCGCATAGTGCTGACAAACATGATTGTCATTTCTCTTTTAGTTAATGGAGGGTGAAACTAGGCTACCTTTTCTCACCACTTTTTAGTGTACTACTTGAAGTTTTTGATAGTTTTCTTTTTCCATGTTCAATAAAGAACTAAAGCCCAATTGGATACATGCCTATACTAATCCAAGAAAGCTCCACCCAAATCCATGTACGACTAAATTCTAATCGGCTCAAGCTTTCTATACCATCATCTAGCTGCTTAAGTTAGCTATCTTGAAAATAGTGTATTAATAATTTCTTGTTGTTTTCATGCCCAGCCATCTTTCGACAATAAATATAGATATGTGTAGAAGGTCTATAGTCCCATTGTACTTATCAAATTTGAGTATTTTGAACTTGAATAAGATAATAAGATCTAAGACTATTTGAGTATTTTGAACTTGAATAAGATAAGAAGATCTAAAACTAAGCCGAAGGATTTGGCATCCATAATTCCAAACTTATCACTCCCTTCTACAACCTTGAGGTGTTTCTCCATTAACTTATGCTTAGTTTTATTCTCTACATTTTTGTCACGCTTTAAATCGGTTGCTTTTTCTTGTTCTATTTGCTCATTAAGGTCTAAAACTAAAAGATTTGTTAGTGACGATCCTTGAGCCAGGTATGGTGCTGTCATAGGGTTTACATAGATAAATGGTTAAGCAAGTGGAATCAATACTATTGGGGGTGATTAATTTTGGAATGCTTCTTTAGGAGTGTTAATGATCTCAATACCCCTATTTAGATTAACCTCAAGATTAGCTAGTGCCTTACCTTTATCAATGGTACTTGTTTGCCCTTTATCCTTTGGGGCAACGATTAGCAATTTTGTCAATTCAGTAACCTAACTTTGTATTTCACCAATCTTCTGAAGCATTTGTTCCTAAGCTTCTCGATGCATAATTTCAAGCCTTTCGATGCGAGCTTAGTGATCATATTCCATTGCCTTCAAAAGTAGATGGGTATGCTAGGTGTTTGATTCTATGTTTTGAGGAATTTTGAACTTGTGAGTGATACAAATTAGACTTAATAATATGATAAGTATGATGTGTTAAAGAATGAAGATGAAATCATATGCATATAATAATATTATGAAAAAACATAATTAAAAATTTAAACCATGTATGCAAATGCTAGAGATAGCTGGATTTTGATAATAGCCTTGGAATATGAATCTTTCATTTGAGCAAAGCATTAATTACAGCCCATCAAGTTTGAAAGTAATCAATCTAAAAATATTGCATGCTATGATATCGTTTAATTACAAGGTTTAGAAAATTCAACAGTTTTTGTCCACTATCTCCTATGGGAATGAAGTTTTAGCTAATTCAACCATGTCGTCTACTCTGGTTTAAACCACGTGGATTTGATTAATAAAATTTTAGAGACATTCCCTATATTTCAATCAAGATTGGTCAGCCAAGATCCAATTATGGTACAATTCTTCAGAAGTCCTTGATAGTCTCTCAACCTGATCTTACTGGACCTAAAGAGTATGCTCTAACTCTTGAGCCCTTATAGCCAAAGCTTTATTTTTAACCATTCCCTCTTGAAGAACTTGTACTCAAGCTATCAAGCTTTTGCTTCATTTTTTTATAAACTAATGCAATTGCATGAGTCTTAATGTGTTTTTTTTGTAGTAGTCTCCACTTGAATCTTCCAGGCTTCTATGTCATTGATAAGAGAGACCAGCTTAACTTTCCACTCAATGGGGATTTACAATTCCTTGGTATTTCTTTGCTATCTAAAGTTGCATGTAATTTTTCTTCAAATCTTGAAGATCTTTGTTGATAGCATCCTTTGTCTTGACAAAGTCATGTATCTGCCTCTTTAAGACTTGACTCCTATTGGCTCTTCTATTCTTGCAACTAATAAATTTCCTTAACGAAAGCAATTCTTTTTTTGTGCAAACTCATGCTTGAAGATCTCAATCTCAGATAGAAGATTGTCGATTGAAATATGAGGGATTCCCTTAGTAGGCAATAGTATGTAGTCATTAACTCATTTAACCATCAATCTTCCTAGGTTGGAGTCGTTATTTTCTCTTTTTTCAATATGATCCGATAGGTCTTTCGCCATGCATCAAAGATCTTTTGCACCTAGCATGTGTAACCACTGTCTCTATATTCAAAATTTAGCATACACAAATCATGAGTAATGAAAACAATCTATTGGCATCAAACTGATGCAAAGCCATAAGTGGAGTGTCAAAAATGCTTCCCCATAATCCATTAAGAGACACCTAATAAAATGGCTTACATCTGTACACGATTAGGCCAGGAATAACCTATGGGTCTATCTAAGTGCTGGCTTTAAGGTATTGTCCACTTTGGAATAGTGCTTAGACTATCCTCATGGTTTTGTCCTTTAAGAAAATGCGTATTGATATGAGAAGGGTGGCCCTTGCTTTATAAGCCACAGTCCATATCCTTAACTAATCTATGTGGGATTATTGTCTTGCCCTAACAGTAGCCCTCCAAGCAAGGGTATGGACTATGTAGGTTGAATGGACAGTTTATGTGGTGACTGGTGCTACCTGTTTATACGCTAAATTTTGTATAGGTCGATTGGGTATGTTCATGTACCAAGTTTCATGCAGATCGAGCGGGCAAATTACTACTGTGTAAGTCAAGTGGAAAAGTTATCAATGTGTAAGTCGAATAAGCATGTTTACATGGTAACTTCATGTTAGCTATTTATATGCCCGAATGAGATTTTAGTTATGAGCTTATGGCTTGTTGATTCCCATAGACAGTGCCATTGTTGACATAAGGATTATTGAACTATGCTTGCTGTGAGCTATTATCCACTTTGGAGCGATGCTTAGACTATCCTCATGGTTTCATCTTTTGAGAAAAGATGCCTCAATAGGAGAAGGATGGCCCTTGCTTTAAAGGCCACAATCCATATCCTTGACTAATCAATGTGGGATTGTTGTCTTGCCCTAACAATATTAAAATCTCAAAACTTTGCAACCCATTAATCTTTGGTGATATCTTATAGTCTTTTTCCAATAACTTGATGGAAGGACTAAAATGCAAAATGTATGGCTATAGCGATCTCTTACCTTAAAATGATTAGAACCTATATGTACAACATTGATAAGCATCCGATAAAGCGTGATTCTCTTTTCTTTCAAAATTCAAGGATTGGATAGTCTCCGCTCGGATGCCAAGAGCAAGATTGATACCATAACTTATTTTTGAGCAAATATCTACCACGACAACCTTTATGTGTCCCAAAGCTCTTGAAAAAATTATCAAACCATAGATTGCTAATGCAAAAGCATCCCAAATCTTCTTCTTGTCTAACTAGGTAATCATGGCAGATTTAAAACTGTCCCATGTGATACAGCACTATTTCTCAATTTGACGATATGATTTCGCCCAATGTTCTTTGACTTTAAGCATACTAGCCACCTTTTTCTTGAGGGGTGTAGGTTTCACTAACTTAGAGTAAATTTTGTCAAATTGGATACTTTTAAAGTTATACATGGTTGTATATTCTTTTACAGTAGGGATCACATCATGCTAGTTAAAAGTGAAACACCTATATGTTGAATTCCATAATGGTATCGCAACATTTAGTAATTTGAAGTCAACTTTAACTTGAACCAATAAAGCAATATCCCCATAATCTTCTACAAACATTGCCTTATTAGTGTCATCCTAACCATTCCTTACATCTCTTAACTCTTGTAGGTTAAACTACCTAAAAATCATTTTAGCCCACTATAGGATCTTTGAGATATATCCAGGTTGGATACTATCCCCATTCTCTCTATTCTCTTTCGGACTCAATCTTGCCTCTCTAAAAATCTTCAAAACCTTCAACTAATGCTTGTGCCATAGGACGCTACCTTTGGAACAAACTATCCTGAGATGGTATGAAATGACATGATGCATGTAGCGAAGATAACAACAAAAGAAACAATAAGTTAGTAACATATCAAATATAAGAAATAAATTACCAAATAAAAGTGCTAAAGGGCACCATAGTGCCTTAAGATGAGCATAAAAATATGAGTATAATTATGTCACCTATCAAACCTAAACTTATACGGACAACATGCTGCCATGTTTGGGATATAAGCATCCTATACGGATGAAAATTAATATTCAAGATAGTTAAAATTTCATCACTGCACAATTACAAGCTAATGTCAAGCCATCAATTAGATAGCATGACGGGTTGTATAGACGTACTCCAAACGAGGTAGCATGAGGTCTCTAAGGATGTTAGGTATTCTTTTATCATTATTTAATGGTTGATGGACTTTAAGTCATTGATTAGATAGTATAACAACACATTTGAGTAAGATCAGTTCCTTGGGAGGTAATACCAATCTTGAAAGGTATGTCAAGTGACAATATTCGAGTATTATCTTTTATAAAAGGAAAAAAATGTTAGCCATCAATCGGATAGTAGAACAGCATGCCCTGATAGTATTATTACAATGAATGACATAATTTAGAGCTAAAAAGAAGGCATTAGTGATGATGTTCGTTCATCGTCACTTATGCAACAAAGAAATGATAAAAAAGAGTAATGGGTAAGAAGTGTTTTCATGGGTGTTTTATTCTTTAGGTTGATTTAGCAACACTTCGGTATGGCTGGACAAGGTTAGGCTACTATCGCTTACTATATACGGTTAGGTTGACTTTAAAAGGTTTCCCAAATTGCTCTTCCATCCAGCAAGGATAGTCAAGGCACCTTAATCTTAGGCCTATCATAGGCTTGGCTAAACGAGTTTGATTCAGATGGATGCATTTTACTATCCCTATACAGATCAAAAGAATACATAGGAGCATAGGTACTTTACACCCTGAAAGGTATTGCTAGCCCATGGGTAAAGAATAGATACCATGAAAGACAATTAATTCACTTCCACCTAATAAAGGTGTTATTCTTTCCCAAAAAAAAAAAGCTGAGAGTCTAATGAGATTTAACTATAGGGTATGTGTTAAGAAAACAATCAAACCTTTTTATTTGACTCCTTATTATCATTTTAAAGAAGCTATCGTATTCATTTAACTTTTTCGTGCAAGAAAAAACCTATCAATTATAAGAAAACTAAAAAATATAGAGAGTGATTGCAAATAAAAATCATGCATAAAGTAGATACAGAAAGGGAATTGCAAATAAATAATGACAAAATCAAGGGAAACCAAGAAAGATGATTAAATTTAGCTAGTTGTAGGCTTGACTTTCTAAATCAAGTCCCTAGTGGAGTCACCAAGAAATCGCAATGTGGCCCCCACACACATGTGTAGTGATGTTACGACATAAAAACAAAAGAGAGAAAGGGTTTACCTTTGGATCATCCCTTGATTGGGATTTGGATTAGGCATGATAAGGAGAAAGTTAAGAGGAAGACCATCGAATGAGTCACTCATCCAAACAATCTTGAACAGCCATTATGAAATGCCCATGACTTGGATTCGCCACTAACCATTTAAAGCTGGATATGATCGGATACCTATTAACATTAGTGATTCCAAGTTACGAAACTAACAACACTAATTTTATAGACTACATACACTAGAGTTCATCTTTAAGGGTCTAGGAGTCAGTTATGCACTGGAAAGGATTAGCACCCCGATGATGCCTAAAGTTTGTGCCATCTAGCTATAAATTATCAAAGTCTTAGTTTTACTTGATTTTTCATGCGATCATTATTTATGTGCAATTCAATTATTATGAATGAAAAATTTTAAATATTGGATTTGATTTTTTTTATAAAATTTTGATTAATATCTTTCTATGCAACCCAAAAAGGAGGAGAAACATAGAGGATTTGGTAAAATGAGATTCGGATTAATTTGGAAAGGGATACTCCATAACAAACACTTGAGGGATACTAATGTAGAACATTGCATTGGGTTTAATGAAATTCAAGTTTTGGAAATCATGAATGTAACTTTCCATCAAGAAAGCATAAAGGAATATAATAAAAATTGCATTAAAAATAAACAAATGAAAACAAAAAGAAGGGGCATTTAAGAGGCATCTCTTAATTGACCTATGTTATTGAAGAACAACTGAATTGACAATTTTGAGATATGCTTGGATTCAAAGGTCGTCTTAGGCATAAAAAGGCTAATAAAAGGTTTGAGTAAGCCCGAAGGAGAGAACATTTAGATTTTGGTGTATTTTTGAAAAGTGGGGTTGAAGTATCCTTTTGACGAAAAAGTGGTTGGAAAATCCCCTGAAAAAAGCAAAATTGGAAAATCCCATCAGAAAAGTGGGGTGGAGTATCCTTTCGATAAAGCAGGCTTGGAGTATTCCCTTGAAAAGAAATAAGTTGAGTAACTTTTGAAAATTGGAAATTTTGAGATTTTGAAGAAAATAAATTTAAGATGGAAAATATTTTAAATAGAGAATGGAGATTAATTTTGAAGGCAATTTTGAGATTTGATCAGAGCCTAAAGGGACCTATGTTTTAAGTCAAGACTCTATAGGGAAAATCATTGAATATATATTTCGCATCATTCAAATGAATAAAAATATTGGTTTGGGAAAATTCAAGCAATTTTCCCAAATATTGTAAATATAGGGGACAGCATCATGTTGTCCATATTCTCGAATTTATTTCGGTTTAGTTCGATGGTTTCTACTGGAAAACTAACATCATTAGAAATGTAACTCGATAAGGAGTAATGTAAAAATCTTTCAAAAATCTTAGAAAATCGCTTTCTAGTCAGAATTAATGTTTGAAATCGAGTCTAAGTCAGCATTGATAGCAAATGCAGAGAAATAGACATAATGAAATTTGAAAAATTATCCTAGACTCGTTTCGAATTGTTAAATTGCAAACAATACCTTTTTAGAAAGAGAATGTTATAACCTTTTTAGTAAAACATTTAAAAAGTTCAAAAAAATAATTTGATGGGTTAAAATTGGTCGAACAGAATATAAATCATTGATTTTAGGGGTTTAAAAAATCATCACTTCCACATTTGGAGGGATTCAGAGACAAACAAGATATTGTTGTAAAGGTAATTTGAAACCCTTTCAAGGAAAAATGCTAGCAAATTCTAGAAAAATCATTTAGAGTCCAAAAATGATTTTCCAATTTGGGCCTCTATGTTGCCAAGACCAAAACAAAGGTTTCTTTGGGTTGAGGCTTATATGCTCAAGTGTAAAGGTGTTAGACATGCGAATGATCCAATCATTGAGGTCCATGATAATGAAGTAACAGACCAATCCAGCTCTTATAGAGTGGGTTGCTGAATCATCTGCTATCCACACCAAAAGTCATGGTAAGCTCAAAACAAAACTTAAATTAAGCACTTGAAAACTTTTTTAATAATTTGATTAAAAATAGAATTTGTTTAGCCTAATTAAGCTATGATCCCAAAAATTTATACTTGATATATCCCAAAGAATGGAGAACCAATATATTAATAACATGAAATCCATACTAATCCACATTAATTGAGATTAGTATAGACTTAACTTGGGGTTGATTTTCAAAAACAGCATAGGCACTCATCAAGCAAGCATTGCATCAAAGCATTTTAACAAGCACATGATGAAATAAAAATATCATCATCATCCCAAAATCAAATACAAGAGCAAGGATCATCAAAAGATATTTTTACAAGCATACGTGCTCAAAATGACAACTAGCTCCTAAATAACATCATGAAATGCTAGATAAACATTTATAAAGCATGAATCATGAGACAAAATACCATAAAATCAAAACAGGGGCTGTTGAAAGCATCCAAAGAAAAATGCAATTTTTAATCACCCGAGCAATATTAAAGCACCATCCAAACAACGCGAAATCAAATCTAACAAGAAAAATGCATGATTTTTGTCTAATGATCACTAAAAACAATGGCATGAGATATTCTTGCAATGCAAGAAAATAAAGAGAAAGAGATTGAAATATACTAATAAAAGCATGAAAATCTCTTTGCTCTTGACTAAACTTTTTCAACCAAGCTTTTATTTTTTTCCTTCATCAACTTTGGCTTATGTAAAATGGATTGAAAATGGTGGCTGGGCATGTGGCGTGTGAACTAAAATTCTGTGATGGCTTGGGTATGCGTGATATTTTAATGGCTGATTTGATTTTGATTTCTTTTAGGGTGGCTGACTTTTTTTTGCTAGAATTTTCTTTGGGCTGGTAGCTAGTGGAGTTTTTTCGAAGGGGGAAATCAGTTGTTCCTTTATGTAAGGCAACAAAATGTTGCTTATAAAGGGTGATGGGATAACTGAAAAAAACTAAGATGAGGGGATAATTTTGTACATTGTCTTAAAATGAGTCATGGTGTACTAGGGTGTGTTTTCAAATTTTAATTGGTCCAAGTGCTAATACTTGACTACCTGGTAACCACCAAAGTTCAAAAATTCCCTTGAAAATCACTTTTGGCCATGAAATGCCCCACCATCAAGCCAATTGAGTCCTTTAAAAAAATCATTAACCTAACCTAATAGGCCCAAAATTAATTCCACTAATCAACATATTAAATTAAAATGATTTTAATAAGACCCACCAAGAATTTTAGAATATTTGAAAAGATGACCTAATATAATTCAATAAAATAGGCCCAAATAAAATAATGAAAATGCACATAGGCCCTATTTTATTTAATAAATATTTCTTAAGGCTTATCTTAAATTAAATTATTTATGACCTAATATAATTAAATAAAATAGGCTCAAATAAAATAAATAAATAAATATGTACATAGGCCCAATTTTATTTAATATATATTCTTATGAGGTTTGGTCTTAAACTAAATAATTTATGATCCAATATAATTAAATAAAATAAGCCCAAATAAAATAATTAAATATGCAAGTAGCCTTATTTTATTTAATATGTATTTTAGAAGGCTTATTTTTAAATTAAATAATTTATGACCTTACCTTTGCTAGGAATAATGGGGATTGGATATGAGCTTTTATGAATGACCTCAATGGTTCTCGGATGATGGCTTCTGATGCTTCGAATGTTAGCTTGGACGAAATAGGGTGTCTACAATTAAAAATCCATTTTACCTACTTGACCACCTTATCTTATAGTTCCATTATACTCTCCATGTGAAAATGAAAGTCTACCATATGTGAGCAATTGATCATTTGACATACAAATGACCAAAGCCTCGTCTATTTTCACAAATAATGCCTTTTAAGAGGACAACTTTAACTCTTTATGGGAGCCATGATTCCATATCTATAAGTAAAGCTCTCATCAAGTATAAGTCATATGTCCAACAAATTGGTCTAGTAGCTTACTACTTCAAGATGCTTTAGTTTTTCGAACATCAAAGCATACAAGTTATACATATGGAGTCAATTACTTGCTCAAGATTAAGGTCATTACACAATGAACATCAAAAGTGAATTAATCCATGTAAACAACTTATTGATGGATTAATTGCACTTTGGTCTAGTCCAATATATCACCACCTATAGGTAATATATCTATGTCTCTACTTAAAAGTCAAATCGCTCTAGATGACTAGGACAAGCCATCTCCCCAATTGGATTTAAATGACATAATAGTCATAATTAATTACTCACATTAACCCTATAGACTATAGACTATCAATTTAAACTACTTATCTTAGAATGTTGTCTTCTTGCACATAAAGTCCATTATATGCAACATTCTAATGGTATAAACACAAGTAGTCAAATAGCCATATTTGCTTACATTTACTTTAACGTGTAAATCTAAATGAGATTAGAATAGCAATGATATAATGAGAACTTGAATATATATAAATAGTCAGTTCAAATTAATGAAATACATAAAAATTTCTTTCATCTTTAGGGCATTCTTAACAGAATTACCTCTTAACACCAATTTAAACTGAGCTTTTAAAGCCCCTGTATCTATTTGGTATAATGTTACCTAGCATTATGATTATCAATTTGGTAATTCAGGCCATTCTATAGAGGATTGTACCACTTGCAAGTATAAAGTCTAAAACCTCATTAAGATTGAGAAGTTAAGCTTTAAAGAAGGGAAAGCTAGATATCATTGAAGGACGTATTAAGAAAAAATAGGCATTATGAATAGCCATGTTCATAAAAAATGAATGCATGCCATAGTAAGTTATGCAACCCCTATTTCATAAAGCATGCATATTAAATGTTTTAAGAATATATTTTAATAACATGATTGATGTTAAAAAAGGGCTTATGCCTCTACATTTACTTCCCTATAAATAAAACTATGATCATTTGAAAGACCCAATATTATAGGGAAATAACTTTAAAATTCCTAAATCATGATTCCATAGATTCGGAGTGATAGAATAAAGTTCCTAAAAATTTATGAGTTTATTTGAAAATTAAATAAATGAAATGTTCTTTTAGGAAACCAAATTGTGACAAGTGGATGTGTGCCAAGATTATGCCCCAAATCCTATTCCTTTTTTAGTAACTGAAACATGGATTTTGTCACTATCTTTGGAAGTCATCTATGTCTTATATTCTAGGACAATGTGGCCAAATAAAATTACCCCATGTTCCTAACAAAACCTTTTTTGAGCTATACTCCCTTTTGACCATATTTAAATATAGCATATTACCTATCATTGTAGATTTTTAAGAACCAAGCCCAAAATATTCTTTATAAGCATAAATCATTGCATTATTTAATTCTCTATTGGTGATACACTGAAAAATAGAATATGCTTGTAAACTAAAACGAAGTAGAGGAATTGCTACGATTACCTATGGGAATTAGTAAAATCTCACAAGGAAAAAAAATATTTCAAAAAAATTTAAGAGACACCTAAAATCTTTAAGTAACTTAGATTGTCAATCATTGATTGGGAAGACAAATTTTCAAAATTAATCCATCCTCATTCCAGCTTGACCTTTTAATTCCATAACCTTTACTACTAATCTTGGTTCTTGTCAAAGTGTTAACAATCAGGACACTTAAAGGAGCATTGCATTTGTTTAATTTTTAAAGAAATTTGTGTTTCATATGACCTGATCCATTCATGCTTAGGAAAGTGGGGCATATATTCTAATTGCTTTGAACTTCTTAGACTAAACAAAGTTTTTTGGCTCTTCAACATATTTTGAGAAAGGTAGATTTTTATTCAAGAAAATTTTCAAGAAAAGATCATTAGTCTTCAAGAGATTTGAACATTTCATGCTTGTAGCCCTAAGGTTTAAAATAAAATTCATTCTTTAATAAGATAACCATTTAAGAAAATTTAAAAAATTGCCATTAACAAGATACAAGCTTTTTTTTAATTAAAAGGCATTGAATCAAGACAAGGACTTAACCCATGGATAAGAAAATGATTAAAATTTGACATTGAGAGTTTGAAACTTATTAGGGTAAATGGTGATAAAAGATTGAAAAAAGGAGCAATTTTCCCTTAAGTATGAGGCATTTAAAGTTGGATTAAAGACATGGCCAAATATAATTTCAATTTCCTCACTATTCATATCATTTGTTTCATCCGATACTTGATATTTGCATCATTTCATGATCATCTATACACTTAGGTGATATTGACATTTGCATCATTTCTTATGCATGTATCTGTTTACTGATATTTGTGTTTGCATAATTTTATAAGCATTTGCATCATTCTCGATAATGGCATTTTATGATCAATGTCATCATTTTTGCAATCATTATATTCACATCAATCATAGAAATTAAATATTTCTAAAGTCTTCGATGAGGAAATCCAAAGCATTTAAAAAAATTATCTTCGATGGTGAAATTTGAAGCATTTTAAAAGAGTTTGTATTTGGTCGTGAAATCCAAAGCATGTTTAAAACAAATATTTGATAGTGAAATTTAAGGAATTTGAAAATTTTGGAAAATAAGTCTTTGATGCTGATATTTGAAGCATTTACAGGTCTTTAATGGTGATATTCAAAGCATCCATGAGTCTTCAATACTGATATTCAAAGCATTTACAAGTCTTTGATGGTGATATTCATAACCTTCATAGGTTTTCTATTATGATATTCAAAGTAGGCTTAAGTCTTCGATGATGATATTTGAAGCATGCATAAGTCTTCGACAATGATATTTAAAGCATTCAAAAGAGTTTTTGTCTTCGATAGTGACATCCAAAGCATTAAAAGAGTGTTTTTAATGTTTTGAAAGTGAAATCTAAAGCATTTTAAAAAGTTTTTAAAAGTGGCATATCCAAAGTTTCTAGTAAAGGTTAAAAGTCATCCTTGACAAAAAGAAAAGGCAAACCCCTGGAAAGAAAAAGCAAAATATAGGCCCACAAAGATACTTATCTAGCAAAATTTAATGAGTTGGTGAATGTCTATCAAGGATGATTAGTCTAAGCATCATCCATTTTTGGTAGTATGCCAATTAGGGGTAGTTTCTATCTTAACCTTACAATTTTGTATATTTTTTTTTAGAAATTATAAATTTTGATATAAATTTGGATTTATGAATATTGTGCATACTATTATGGACCATGAATTTTGTAATAATGATTTCTAATATCTAGGATGATGAGAATATTTTGAAAATTTCTTTCATAAACCATCACCAATAGGTTGAATTATCTTAGAAAGGTCATTCACTTCCACATATATGATTGTCCCAAACATTTAACTATAGACCTTTCATATATAAGCATTTCTTTTGGGATTTGTTTTAAGGATTGAAAGGTCAAGTTATGCTTTTGAAAAATTTAGATACCATTGCTCGACATCTGTTAAAATGATGCTAGTAATTCTAAGACCTTTTTTATTTGAATAGCCTTTTACTACAACTTCTACGACACTCTTCTAAATCCTTGATTCAAGAAGAATAAGACAAAATTAAGCCAAAAATACCTTTTCCTTGGGATAAAATTATCTTTTATTCAATATCTTATAAATAAAATTTGAAATTCAAAGCTCTCCTATAACAATTTGAATTTTTTTAATGAAAAAGCCTAACTAGAACCCAGATTCATTGGTGGCTACTGAGCTAATAATTTCAAGGGTGTTCTTTAAGCCTAAATATTGAAAAAAAAAAAAGAAAAAGTGGAAGAAAAAAATGAAAAAAGAAAAAGGAAAAATTGATTACAACATTATATTATTAAAATACTTAAAATTATTTCAGAAAGAATTCCATAATTTTTTCTAGCAAAATGTTTGTTAGTTCAAATGGCTTTATTTGAGATGACAAATGGCCATCCTTCTTTATCCTTTTGCAAACATAAAAAATATTTCCCTTATAGTCCCCCTTAAGCATGATGATTTAATTCTTTCTTTAAACCCTTATCAAGGATCACCTTTCACACTAAGGGGCAAGTGAAGCAAAGCTTCAAAACTAGAAGGGCCAAGTCAATTTCTAAAGTTATAGAAACAACAAATCAATTATCATGAAGCAAAGTTAAAGACCAGTCAAGGTTTAAATTTCAAATTCCATCAAACAAAAGAATAAAGAAAGTTCAAATAACCAAGTTTCTTCAACATGGATAATAGTTATAAAAAAAATGTCTAAATTTCAAGTTCTTCAAAGTGAAGAATGAAGAAAAAGAAACATGGAGAGGCAAAGGAAAATATAGAAGAAGAAATAAATGAAGAAAAAGAAATATGTTTTGTCTAGAAAAACGTGCCATATCAAGTTCTTCTAAAGAAAAAATGATCCTTGATTTAATTACACTCAAATACATGATGTGGGCCTGTTTATACTTTTTTTCGAAACCTTAAACCACAGCCTACGTTATGTACCTACAAAGTTCAATTTGATCAAACATAGTTATTTGACATGTTAAGTCATTCTTAGGAAATTCTTTAAAAAATTATCTTTTTAAATGATTTTTAAGTCCTCAAGAATATAATGAGCTAATCAATCAAAAAAAAGAAGAAAGAAAGGGAAAATAAATGAAGTTGTAAGGTGAAAACCCGAAAAAGGTAATCTAGGACAAACTTCAAAGGCTTTAAAAATGTTCATAAACCAATAAGGTTGGATTAGAAGTAATTGTTATCAGGGTGCTCGAATTAGTATGGATAATCAAGTGATTTAATTTTTCAATCATTGTGCAATCATTATTCTTATCATTTTGTTTCAGTTACTAATGGGAAATTTTAAAAACCATATGTTCCCCATCATATCTTTTTTTTTAGCCCTTTAATGGTATTGATGTACCTAGTTTGACGTTTCAAATAAAATTTTATGCCAAATCATGAGTTTCTTCTAGCCCTTTTGAACTTTATTTTTATGGGCTTAGATCATGACATCAGCAAAAAATTAAGTCAAATACCCAGACATTCTTTTTAAAGTGATCTTTCAAAACTTTCATGCTATACTTTACAAATTGATATTTCTCAATGGCCTTCTAAATTAACCCCTTAAGACTTAATGTTTACTAGCATTAGTGTAACATCTATTGAGCTATTGTTTTTGAAGATTACAAGGATGTTTTAATTTGATTGTTTGCCTTTCAAGGAGTTCCTATGAAAGGAACATTCAACTAAACTTGGTTTGATGAACCTCAACTTTGCTGTATCAATTTCTTTGAGGTAAATTTTAGTAATGCCACCCTATTTAAGCCATTAAACTCATTTCTTCATTTTAATCAAAGATATCTTGACTGGTGATCATCAATCATTGGAAATCCTTAACAAAAAAAGATAAAAATGACATGTCCATTATCCTTGATATTGGAAAATTCATAGTTTAGATCAATTCAAATTTTCCATATTATATAGATTTTTTTCTAGGTTAGAATAAGAAGTTGACCTTATTCTGTGAGTCTTAGAATTTAGATAAATTCTAAAATTTGATTTTTATGAAAGCATATGAATACGTTATAAGGAAGGAAATATTGACTCTCATCTAGTTGCATAAAATTATATCTTTGGATTTATAAATACTAATTCGATATTTGGTGATTTTTTAGGAAAAATGATTAAGTCTTAAGTTATTAAAGTTAAGATTAGAAATAGGTTCCGTAGGGCAAACTTGTGATAATTCTTTATCAAATTAATCTTTCAATAGTAAGTCATCTAGAAAAAAAAAATTTACATCAATAAGGCTCAGATTGATAAGGCCTCACCAACATATTAGAAAATCGATTCTCATGGTATTTGAATTTGATATCCTCTTTATTTGATCCTATGAAAAGTTGGTGAAGTAGGATTTAAGTAAACTTCTTTCAATGAAGTTTTTAAATAAAATGTCTTCTTGATTCGATCTTGTGAAAGGTAGATGAAGTAAGATTTAAGTCCATTTTATTCAATTCCATGAAAGATAGGCAAAGTTTTTGAATTTGATATCCTATTTATTCGATCCTATGAAAGGCAAGTGAAGTAAGATTCAATAACTTTATTCAATTCCATAACGAATAGATAAAGTTTTTGAGTAAAATGTTCTCTTTATTTGATCTTTTGAAAGGTAGGTGAAGTAGGATTTAAGTCAACTTTATTCAATTTTGTGAAGGATAAGCAGAGTTTTTGAGTAAGATATGCTCTTTATTTAATCCCATAAAGGGTAGGTGAAGTAAAATTTAGATCAACTCCGTTCAATTCCATGAAAGATAAGCAGAGTTTTAAGTAAGATATCTTTCTTTCATTTGATCTCGTGAAGGATAGTGAAATAGGATTTAAGTTAACTTTATTTGATTCCATGAAGGATAGGTAGAGTTTTTGCAGTAAGATGGCCTCTTCATGCGATCTTATGAAAGGTAAGTGAAGAAGGCTTTAAATTAATTTCCTTTGACTAAGTAAAAAGATTATGGAGTTTCTTTTTAGATTCTTTTCACTTAGTGGAAAATTAATACAATTGACATATATATGTATATATATAAAAAAGTTCTTTTTTAGAAAAGCTTGTCATGACCCAAATAAAATTATATGTATTTAATCTTTGCCAGGTTCTTGATGCTCAGCAATTGCCAAAGTGGGCTAGCTACAGACACTTAATTTTTTCTAGGCCATGTGCCCAATAGTCCCAATTATCCGAGAATGAGAACTTAACAATCACCCTAGTAAAGGTCTGCTTCTATCAGGTGGACTTGGCATTTTCATAACTTATTCAGTCACACTTAAATGGCAAAATGTGCATGTGATAGAAAAAGTGTCATTTTGAGTATTAATCTTGATAAAAAGGATAAATATTAAAAAAAATCAGTTTTTAAATATTTTCTTGACAAATTTTAAAAATTACTTTTGCAAATGATATCATGATCAAATTTCCCATTTTTAGGAATTTTTTGAGATTTTATGTAAAGTTTGGAAAGTTAATGGTCTTATATTACCAATAATCCTACGATATTTATTTCGATATGCACTGTGAAAAATAAAAAGTAATTAAAAATATTTTGGTATTTTATGCCATAATGTGTCAAAATTGCCAATTTTGTCAATTAATTTTAAATTTTTTATTGCACCATAAATGCCATATTAGCAAAATTTTTAAAGTGAAATTTGTTCCAAATTTCAAGTTTTTATCTTTATTATCTTTATAAACTAATATTTTGAGTAAAGTATTAAATTCAACTCATTCTTCTCAAAAATAAAAATATTTTTGGAAATTTTCTCATTTTCACAGTACAAGGTTTACTACTCTATAGATTTTCAGTGAGATTTTTCAAGTTTAAAATTTTTAATATTCATCAAATATTTTTGTTAGATTCGTGTTAAATTAGGTTTTGAAACTCTAATTTATTTTATGAGTTTTAAATTTTTTATGTATTTTAATTTTTATCTACAAGGATTTTTCTTGTGTAATTTCATGAGTTTCAAATTTCAAATCAGGATTTTTTTTCATTCCAAAATTTTGTTTATGATTATTAATTTTAATTTTGAATTTTTTTAACTTGCTTCATGGAAACTAATCGAATTGGATTCTAACTTTTCCCTAACTAATTTAGTTTTGGTTTTAACTATCCTATTAGATGATTTTATCTTGATATTCAATAAGATGATAAGCCATACATGATGACTAAGCAAGTGGTACACATTAATTTAATGAGTCCTTATCTTAATTCACTTATATCTACCAAAAAAAATAAAGAAATAATAAAAAAAATAATATGATTCTTAGCCAAAGGGATTTTTGGATCCCTTTGGGCAAACCTCCCACTGATAAATAGGGGGAGGATATCAAGCTTAAGGGCTAATGGCTTTCATGCCAAAAATTGCCATTTTGCTAAGTATTTTAAAGCTTTTACTTTTTTTTTCCCTAAATGTTCAAGCTTTTGAGGTAGTTTCTTTCAAATCTTTGCTCATCTTCTTCATTTTCCATCATTTCTTTCCTTTTAGTGAGCTTGATGACCACTTGTGTTCATAGATTTTAGTCTATGTTGAAAGACCAAGTGTAAAATCCATGAACAAAATTCTTTGATTTAGATGTTAAGTTTGTTTAATTTAACAAAAATTTGATTTCTATCAAGAAAACATATTTTTGTTGATATGTTGTGTATTATATCATGTGAATATGTTTATGATTATGTTATTTTTCTTGGTTTTTCATGTGAATATTTGATAAAATATGTTTATATGTCTATGTTTCATGATTTTATACATAATGATGATATAAGCTTTGTAAAAATTACAATATATGTTGCTTGTTCAAGTATTCATATTAAAATATTTTTTTCTTGTTTGTTAATGATTGGTCGAATTTGTTAATGATATTTAAGGGAATTTTCATACTTGATTTTATAATATTTAGACTATTTTATCATGTTTAAAAATTTTAAAGACCTAAAAATAATTTTCACAAATTCTTAAAGTCCTTGGAAAGGTGTTTCCATGCTTGGCTGATTTTAACAAGGGTTTATTTATGATTTTTTTAAATTTTAGGCTATTTTGTAAATATGAAAAGTCTAGGGATTAAATTGCAAAATTGAAGAAATCTTTTTAAGACTTTCTGTGCTTAGTTGGATGCTTGGTAGACCTTTAGAGGCGTTTCCATGCATTGTTAACATGTTTGGATGCATATCATACATATTTAAGCTTTTGGGACCCTTTTGTAATTTTAGAAAGTTTAGGAACTTGTTTGCAAAACTTGCAAAAAATTGTCACAAGGCCAAAAGTGCCTGGCTAAACCTTCCTTATGAATTTTTGCATAATTTTTTTTGTTGATTTGGATATTTTTTATGTTTAATTTTATGTTTTAATTATGTAGGGATCCATTTGTAAATTTAGAAAAATTTAGGGACGATTAAGAAAACCTAGTATTTTAGGTCAACATGGTCATTTATAACATTAAATTCCCTCATTTAAGGCATTTTGATTATTTTTAGCATTCTTCTAGTCTTTTGAAGGGTGTACAGTATTAAAAACACTTTCGTATTCTTTTGGTTCTTTAAGGGGGTATGGAATGCAATTTTGAGAAACTTTATGGGCTCAATTATAATTTTGCATTTTAGGTCACTTTAATGTCCAAATTACTCATTTAGGATAAAAATGTTTTTTTACCATTTTTGTGTCTTTTAATGTTATTGAGATGTTTTCAAGACCAAGGTAGTTTCTAAGGGTGTTTTCGTAACTTCATTTAGAGCCAAGTCCGACGTAGTTATCAAGATACTTTTATGCCAAAAGTGTGTATTTAGGATAGGTTCACCTTGTTATGATCCTTCTCGGTCTTTTAGTGTTACTAGAATAGTTTTATACTGAAGATATACTCAAAGGATATTTTGTTAATTTTGCATTAAAATTGAGTCCTATGTGATCACTAGGATACTTTTATGTCAAAAATACATGTTAGGGATGCGATTATTAGGATACTTTCATATTGAAGGTATATATTAGGGATATTTTGGTAATTTTGTAGTAAAACCAAGTCCTATGTGATTATTGGGATACTTTAATATCGAAGGTACATATTAGGGATAGGTTCATTATTTTAGACCACTTTTGAGTCCTTTAAGGTTGTCAAGATACTTTCATGTCAGAGGTTTTTGCATTAGAACTATGTCCTATAGGATTATTAAGATACTTTTATGTTGAAGGTACACATTAGGGATAAGTTAATTATTTTATTATCATTTTTAAGTCTTTTAGGGTTATCGAGATACTTTCATGTTGAAGGATGTCGAAGGTATATCCGAGAGATATTTTGGTAATTTTACATTAAAACCAAGTCCTATGTGACTATTAGGATACTTTTATGTCAAAGGTACATGCTATGGATAGGTTCATTATTTTGGACTTTTTTCAAGCCTTTTAGGATTATTAGGATACTTTCAAAGGAATACCTTAGGGGGAATCTAGTAATTTGGCATTAAATCCATGTCTTTTAGAGTTAATAGGATACTTTCAAATCAAAGATACTTTAGAGGATATTTTGGTCCTATTAATCAGATTTGACTTCTATGAATCAAGTTTTATATTTTTTTCATCTAAACCAAGTCTTATGACATTTTCTTTTAATTTTTTTATTAAAATAGGAATTTTTAGAAAATTAGGGCAATGTATCTAAGTTAAAATAATATTTGAAATTTTTCCTAAAATATGAGAGGCGTTTTATGAAATATTTTAATGAAGAGATATCTTTTTCAAAGAAAAAATCAAAATTTTTCAAATTTTGTAAAGTAAAACCTTTCGTATTATTCTAGTTCTCCGATTAGGTTCAAAAGATATTTTGATATTTTAAAACTTTTTTTATTCCTTTCGCTCTCCGATGGGATATGAAAGTGAATGATAAAACCTTGCATGTTCTTATGGTCCTTCGGTAGGATACGAAAGAGGTTTTGATTTAAAAAAATTTTAAAAACTCGATTTTCTCATGTGTAATAATAAATTTAGAATATTATTTTGGGAATTACAATTAGACACTATATACTGAAACTGAATTAAAAATCAAAATTTAAGTTAATATATGATTAATAAGGTACTGATTACCATGCATCATGAGAGGAATCGATCCTTACTCGTGAGTGTAACCAACTCTCGAACCCTTTTATGTGATCTCTAAATGATCGCAGACCTTAAACTTTGTATTTAAGGAATATGAACTTTGTTAGGTGACCAATCTCACCTAACCCAAATAGATTGGTGGCGATTCTAAATAAATAGTCATTTCTCAATGACTATTTAGGGCTAAGTCAAGTGAACAATTCATCTCGATAACCTAGTCCCCAGATAAAAATAATAATAATAATGATATGGCCTCTATAAATAAAGAATAATGATATGTAGATATATAAAGGAACAAGGGGTACACCTACCTTTTGAGTTGAACTAGTCACGATTCATATCTTAACCACATTGTGACACACTGATGCCGCACCAAGATCCAAGAAAGAAAACAAGATGCTGCAAGCTTTAGAGACATATAATACACCTGTTTTAGCCTAGAATTGAAATGTTTTCAACTTTGATTTTAATCTGATTTTTCTAGCAGGTATTATGAAACCTTCATGAAACTTTCAGGGAGGAAAAACAAGGAAAAATTGCATCAATGGCTACTCAAAAATTAGCCACATCAAAACTCCAAAAAAGAACTAACCTAGCACTACAACAAGTTATTAACCGAAGACTCTAATATCAATTTAATTAATAAAATCATATTTCAATTAATTAAAATTGAATAATCAACATGGATTAGCTTGCTAGAAATTTAAAAAAGAAAAAGAAGCAATTTTCTTTGGTTTTTAAATTTAAAAAAAGATTAAAATAGTATCAAAATAACAAAATTTGTAATTGATAACAACTAAAACACAAGATTAATTAGATCAATGCAAGAATGCTCTTGATAACACTTATAAGAAGTCTCGAGGCAGCAAGTAATCAGATTACAAAAAATTTTACAAATAAGATATAAACATGGTAGCTGAAACATGTTAAAAATACTAATCCAAGACTCTTTAAATAAGATCATTTTGCAAGATCTTGATTAATCTTTTAGATCAATAAATCTAAAAAAATTATTCAAAATTCAAACCTACCTCAATCTTAAGAAGTCTTTTAGCAATTCTATAACCTAATTATCAAAAACACCGAGCCCGATTGTCATAAACTAAAGTTTTCCAAGCATCCTATCTATAACGGTCAGTCGTATAGGTGATCCAAAAAACCTTCAACAAAGGGGAAACTTTATTTCCAAGAGTAATGCTAACAACTTAGGTTTAAATAAACTTTCCTTTAAACTTAAAAAAATTGATTCAATAATCAATATTAAGAAAAAGAAACTTTTCTTCTTATTGCAAAGAAATTGGTGTAATCTTCCACAAAGATTCTAGAAAGGTGTTGCACAACCTTGTTTTGGTCTCATTTGGCCAATTTTTAAAGTCTCTATTTAGGTATAAAAGATGCCTATGGTTTAAAATTTTAATTTATAAGAAATTAATTTTGCCTTTGGCTTATTTGAACTTATTCAAATTAGGCCTAAGTAACCATTACTTGTATTAGACATATAAATGCAATCTCAATTTTAATTACTACTAATCACCCTTATGTGTGTGACCCATTAGGTCCTTCTCATATTGATAATAAATATAAAAAAGCCTAATCAAGAATATTTTATATTTATAGACTAAGATTAGTATCTAACAATGCATCATAGCCACTTAACATGCAGGAAGTGTTAATATGGTTTTGACGAGCCCTTTAATGTTCTAAATCTCACTGTAAAATATCCTTTCATTATATATCCTAAAATTAACAAGAACATGGTTCAATGTCAACTTTTAACCCATTTCATATTAGTAAGCAACTCTTATGCGTTAACTTCCAATCAATATTACCTTGGCCAAAGACTTAAGTTAACATGGGCTAGGTACATGTGAGATATATTACCTCATATCACTTAGAGTGATGAATCCTCTCTAGACCATTCTTTTACTTATTGTATGATTTATACCATACCTAAATCCACCCTACTATAAGCATTCATCTATTACAGACTTATTCGTGATAGAATCAAAGTATGACGCTCCTTTTACAAGATGACTTGGTGTCATAAGTCTAAAGATCACTTACATTATTAACACATAAGAATATTTCTATAGACACTTGAGTGAAATACTAAATAGAACTCTCTTAGTGGGCCAAGTTCAATAAACTTGATACCATAATAAGCACCCATATGATCTCCCCTCAGTATCTCTATACCTTAACTTATAACATTAGTTGCATGTATCATATGCATGAATATTTATATATGCCAGATTTTGTACATTGTTAATGCCCTATCTTGGCAATACAATGACTAGTAATGTTTTAAAAACTCATAATTAAAACTCTTTATAATTCCCTTGCACAGTTAATGTGTTTCATGGGTTTTATCGATATAAAATATTTATAATTAAGTCCTATGGATAAAGAAATAAATTTATAATATTAATTAAATATAATGTTTAATTATATGAAATCAGTAAATGCTAATGCTTTACAAGTCACAACTATTAGCTTATAGAGCTTACACAATAATGAGAGCATAGGTCAAGGCTTTAAGAAATATCTTTAAGAGTAGAAGAGTGAAAAAGTCTGCAAGATTACAATTGGTAATGCATATCTAATAATGTTGCTATTTAATATTTAAGAAAGAAATTTGTTTCATCAAAAAGCCTGTGCTACAAATTGAAAATACATGCAAACAAAATGTGCTGCACATGTTATTAATCTCATTGTTCAAGAAGTTATTAAGGATGTTTATAAATTTATGGATAGAGTTAAAGGGTTTATGAGATATATTAAAGCATCATCATCAAAGTTGTCAAAATTCAAGCCACTATAAAAAAATAAATGATAGATAGTAAGGTTTATTTATGTCTAGATGTGCTTACTAGATAGAATTCAATAAATATGATGTTACCTGTGAAAACAATATAAAGGTGAATTTCACCTGTGTGTTCATGATGATCGTAACTTTCTACTAAGCCTTAGTCTGGGAGATGGAATTCCCATATATGATGATTAAGAAAATGTTTGAAGAGTTGCAAAAATGTCAAACCATTTTTATGACCTTATATTAAAGGTGTTCGAATCATTACATGTCACTTCTAATTGTTTCTTTGAAGCAATCACAGATGTGTTTTGTCTACATGATGGGTAGTTAAATTGTAGAGATTTAGATATAATTTCTATGGTTTAAAAAAATGAGCGATAAGTATAATAAATATTGAGGTGATTTAAAAAAGATGAACTTGCTAATTTACCTAGTAGTTATCTTTGATCCATGATGCAAAATGGATTTTCTACCATTTGGGATAAACTTGCTTTTTACTCATATTATAGATGTCATTATGAGAATAATTAGTAGAGAACTCCATAGTTTGTTTGATGAATGTTATGCCCTTGTCATAAGAAACTAGCCCATTAAAGATGTATCTAGTATTTTTACTAAAACTGCCATTTTAATTAGAATAGATCAATTAGAACAGAGGATGATGCAAAAATATTATCTTATGAAGAAGTAACAGGTTAGCTTAGAAAATAAATCTGAGTTGGATAGGTATTTGGGTAGAATAATGAAGTAAACAACTTAGATTCATTTGATTTGTTGTTGTGGTGGAAAATGAACAATTAGATTCCTTATTTTTTTTACAAATGGCTTGAGATATGTAATCCACTTCTATCTTAGTATTGCCTTAAAAAGTGCTCCTAGAATAGGAGACATTTTCATGATAGATTTGAAAATTTTTTAACTACTTTGATGGTGTAGGCTTTGGTATGCATATAAGATTGGCTTTAAATACCTAAAGAGCCAATATTCTTCAAAGGACCTATACATGTTAAAGTGTTTCTGGAGAAACTTCAAAATATAGAATATGGTAAGAGACCAAACTTTGATTCATAAAGTTAATTGTTTGTTTATTTATATTAGTAAGCTTCTCATAATTTAACTAATAAATTTAGTAGAATTGCTAAGATTACACAAACATGAAGATGACAATGAACTAACTTTTTCTTATAAAATTGATTATTTATTTTATTTACTTTTTTACTAGTTATTGAGATTACCTATAGTGTTCAAAAAAGATAAAGAAGTTTCAGCTGATTTATTGTTAAATTTTTTGAAAATAGAAGTTTCTAAAATAGATGCTTTGATGTTTTTTTAGCATCGAAAATAAATATTTATGGAACTTTTAACCTAGTATGCAACAAATTGATGGAACAATTTAATATTTTCTTTCTTTTGATAGAATGTTCTTACCATTTTTAGGATACATTTTGGTTTATTTTATGTGATTTCAAGATGTTTGGATTAGTGCTAATTGGGAAAATGGATAAAAAGACCTATCTTACAGGGTTGCTAAAGTCCTTATGTAAAGATTTTGCAATTTAGGATTATAATTACTTATACCTTTTTTTAGGATGCTTTTGGCTCCATTTAAACTTTTGTTGATTATATCTTACTTATGATAATGTTTAAATACATTTTTTTAAAAATTTATAAAGAATAGTTAAGTAGAATTACTAGATTACAGCAACAATTTGACTTAATTGGATAATTGCTAATGTAAATATACATGTTGCATATTTTTAATTAAATTTGTCATAAATCAAAATGGTGTTAATGTCAATGATGTTAATGTTTGCATGTAAGCTAAGGAATTAGTTTGCTTAAACCATTTGCTTTTGAAAACCCTTAGCTTTCTAGCTTGTTACATGTAATGGATGTTATAAATCTTTAAATAGGTTTTAGTAGAAAAAAATTATTTTAACTCAAAGAAATTCCATTCAATCCATTTCAAATTCTTTCCACATGATTCGATTAAGTAAATTTCAAATTGAGTTTGGTTGACAAAGTAGTATTCTTTAATTTGACAAAAATGATTTTTATTCAACTAAATATTCACACCTAGATAAAGGTTTAGACCACCATAAAAGCTTTAAGGTTAAATGATCTTTATTAGTTGTTTAGATCTGTGCTAATGATCTCAGCTTAATAAGAAATAGAAAATTTCTTCAACATTTGATTTTTTATCTTCAAAATAGTTTCATTTATGATAAACCAAATCGAACAAAAAGATGTTTGCAATTAAAACTACTTTAGAAATCTTTTCTGAATCTAATTGGATGAAAAGAATTCAATTGTGCGTTACATCAAATTCAAGAATTTTATAGGCTAGTGCTAAAATACTAAGACTTACTAATGGAAACTATCCATCTTAAAAATTAATTCATTGATGAGAGAGATTGGTCAAATAAAACAAGAGAATGTGTTTAGAAAAGCAATTGGAATGGCTAATGCTTTAGCTAAGGTTGAAGTGAAAAGAACTCTATTAATTATATAGCCTCTTGGTAACTAACCTTAGGCTTTTTTTTTGTTATCCTTTGTATTGAGATTTAATCTTGGAAGACTAATTGTTGGTCTATTTTAATATAGTAGAAAGAAATTTTCTTTAATTAACTAAGCAACATCATTATTTAAAACTATTTATTATCATAAATTTAATAAACTTGCAATTACTTAATTTATTATAATAAATGTAAAGTAAATATTTTTTCTCTTTTTTTTTTTTAAAATCTCTTTTAATTGTTTATTTGAAAGATCTTTTTAAGTCTTTTAAGAGTACTAATTAATTAAGTGAAGAAAGTTTTAAATTTTGGTAAAGTTTCTACCTTTTAACTTATATAGGTTAGCAAGGTCTACAGTGGATGATTGGGCTTATTGTATCTTGAAGGATGATGTGTAACCTCTTTACATCGGTTCTTATCACCAAGAGTGTGCCTATCATCTTAAAATAGCAACCTATTTCGATTTTTAATCTGTCACCCTATTTGAGTTATCAGATTTTGATAATTTAGCAGTAGAATAAACTTTGCTGTAGCAAATTGATCCACTAATCTTATTCCAAAGATTATTATGCAACATTCTCCATCAACTTGAGATGAAATTCCCTAATGGTAAATATTGTTAAAAATTCACCTAAGATTAATCAAGTTGGTGACCTACATAGTTTTTTTCTACTTTCATGGGACAAATATTAAGATTTTTTTCTATTCGGCTTGTTTGAATGTCTAATAAATTTTGGTGGAAAAGAGTTTTAAGGAAAAAGACACTATAATTATGACTGATAAAAAGAAACTTAGCATGAATAGAACATGAGGAAATGGGAAAAAGATGATGACTATTGCATAAACTATTTACTCAATTGTCTTTCTAATAATTTTTATGACTAGTAGACCAAGCTATTTTTTTAGTAAAAAAAAAAGATACTGCAATAAAAATATGACATTGAAGAAGCTAGTCTAAAAAGTATGCTTGTTGCCATTATTTCATATTTCAGATGGTGGAAAATAAGCCAATAATAGAAAAGCCCATGATCTCCAAATGCTTGCATAGGATATTCGACGTGAAGGAATAATTGTTGATGAAAAAAATGGAAGCCTCTACCATAATTGACAAAATAGCCCAACTTTTAGAAAGAAATTGGGAAGGTTTGATGGCACCAACTAAAATAACTATTCATTGAATTCATTATCATGTACCTAAAAGTAGAAGACAAGCATAAAAATCAATACAAATTCACCTCACTTCAATGGAACAATTAATTTTAAGGTAAATCTTGTCAGTCATAATGCGAACATGCCTAGGACTTATAAGAATACAAAATTGAAATAGAAAAAGAAAATTAATAAATCATTATCTGAAGGGTTAATTTAATCAGAGAAAAACCAAGGAGCTTTTTTAAGAGAAAAGCCAAATTAATAAAAGAAATATTAGGTGCTATGTATATGGAAATTGTAGACATATTTGAAGAGTATTTTGTTTCAAGAAACATTAATCTTCTAATTAAATTAATGATGCATAAAATCAGCACTATTGATTCCTTTGTAGGATGATAGGTAGACCTTGGTACCTTCAAACATGTTTGTTACATTGAAACTTTGTAACTACCACACTATTAATGCTTTGGGTTATGGTGATATTGACTCAATTTTACTTTTGATAAAAAAATTGATCATTAGGAATGTTTGGCATGTTCCTAAGATTAGAAAAATTGTATTTCCAATTTTTTAAACAAAATTGGGTTCAAACAAGTTTTCAAATTTGATCAATTTATAGTAATGAAAACAAAAAGGAATGTTTGTTGTGAAAGTTTATGCCTATAAAGGCATGTTTAAACTAAATATTGAAATAAATGAAATCTTAGTTAATTTCTGCTTATATCATTTCTTGGATAAATGTTATAACATGCTAGATTGTATCATGTCAACTATAGATATGTGAAAACATGGGTAGTTTAGGTTTGACTCCTCAACTAGATAATCAATTTAAAAATGTGAATCATGTGGCATGGCCAAAATCACAAGAGAGTCATTTAGAAATATGCTAAGAAATTCTGAAATGCTAGAATTAATTCATACTAACATTTATGAATTTGAAGAGATTTTAACTCATGATGTAAAAAGTATTTTTTTTAACCTTTATTGATAATTTGTTCTAGATATACATATATTTATATTATAAAAAATAAAAATGAAGCTTTTGAAAAGTTTTTCACCTATATAAAGGAGATGGAGAATCTTTTTGGGAGAAAAATTAAAATTATTTAGGAATGACAAAGAATGTGACTATGATATCTTAGATTAAGTGGTTTTTTTTCAATCCTTAGGTATTATTCATGAAACTATTCTTTTTATTCTCCAACATCAAATGGAGTGGTGGAATGCTGATATAAAATCCTAATAGATTTTACTTTAGCTCTATTGGTTAGCTCTAGTGCTCCTAATCTATATGGAGAAGTAATTCTTATTGCTAACTATGTTCTTATAGAGCATCATAAAAAACACTTTTTACAAGCATCTTATGATCTTTATAAAAGTTATAAGCTAAATGTGAGTTACTTGAAAGTGTGAGATTGTTTTACTTTTCTTAGGCTACCAAATCCTAAAAGAGCAAAGCTTGTAACAAGGGCTTTTAAATGGGCATTTATGGGTTATGCCTTGACAAGTAAGACATAGAAAGTTTTTAGACCTAGAGAACAATGTTATAATTAAATCCTTAGATGCCATTTTTCATGCAAATATGTTTCCTGTTAAAGCTAGAAATAATGGGGTGTTGAACCTAGACCATCAATTACCTTTAAATCAACATATAATCAGTAAGTTTTAGAATAATTTACTTCTCAACCCACAAAAAGGGCTAAACTTATGAATGGACCTAGATGAAGTAAAAGAGGAAGAATAGTAAAAGACTTGGCCCTAATTATCATGTTTTTAGTATTCAAGATAATTTTACTACTTTAGACAAGGTCTCATCTTATCCTGATTTAGAGCTATAAAAAAAAGTCATCAATGATGAGATAGACTCCTTGAAAACAAATAAAACTTGAAATTAGTAGACCAACCATAAAACTATAAAGTGTAAGTAGGTACTGAGAAAGAAATTTAAGTTTTATGGCTTAATTGATAAATGTAAAGTTAGGCTTATGGCTAAAGACTTTAGATAAAAAGAGGATAGATTTTTCGATGCATTATTTACAATCAGCAAAACAACATCAATAAGATCTCTAATTATAGTTGCTACCATCCATAATTTAAGAATTCATCAAATGGATGAAAATCAACTTTCCTAAATGAAAAGTCGGAAGAAGAAATTTACATGGAGCAACCTAAGGCTTTATTATGCAAAGTAATGAAAATAAAGTGTAAATTGTTAAAATTGTTATATGATTTTAAAAACAAGCCTCTAGAAAATTGCATGAAAATTTTACATGTAGTAATTTCTAATGGTTTCAAAACTAATAAAAGTTGTAAGTATATATATATTACAAATTAAATTGTAATTTTAATGTTATAATTTGTTTATATATAGATGATCTCTTGATTTTTAGAACAAATCTAGAAATCATATATACTACCAAATGCTACCTACTAATCATATTTACATTAAAGATATAGGGGAACAAATGTAATTCTTGAAATGAGGATCACAAAGACTTCAAATGCTATTTTCCTAAACCAATCTCAATATATTGAAAATATTTTGGAAAAATACAAGTTTTTCAGCTATAAAAGTCCTTTTGATCAAAATTTGCATTTATTTCCCATGGAGAATAATCAAGACATGTAACCAAAAAACAGTATGTTAATATTATTGGTAGCTTGAGTTATGCCATTTATTGCACCCAGCCTAACATTGCTTATGCTATAAAAGTGTTGACTAAATGTACAAGTAAACCAAAGTTAAAGCAGTAGAATGCGATTAATCATGTAATGAGATTTTTTAAAAAGACTTCAATATGGTACAACTTATCAAAAGTATGAAAAACATAATGATGCTAATTGGAATGCTTGGGTGGTAATTCTTTGTTTATCAATGGCTAAATGTTTACATTGGAAGGTGAAGCAATTTATTGGAAATACAAAAAGCTACAAATCATAGCAAAGTCTATATAGAGGCTAAACTTATAGCATTGCCTCATTTAGTGAAGAAGCAAGTTGGTTACAAAATCTTTTATTTGAGATTCCAGTATGGAAAAAACTAATGCCACCTATTTTAATCCATTGTGATAATATTACATCTATTGGCAATGTTAACAATAAATATTACAATGAAAATCCAAATCTGTAGAAAGAAAACATAGTTATGTGAAATCTCATATAAATAATGGTACCATTAATGTTGATTATATTCAAAGTAATGATAATCTTGCATATTCTTTAACAAAAGCTCTAGCTAGATAAAAAATCTAAAAAACATTGGGAAGATTAAAGCCTAAACAAGAATAAATATCAACCATGAGGATACCCTACCTAGTGAATCCTAAGAATTAGGTTTAAAAAAAAAATGAAACATAGAGTGATTTGATGACATGCATAGTTAATATTAAAAAAATCTTTCTTTATAGTAAACACCTTATTTTCCATGAGCCCTTAATTAACTTTTCTTAATTTTAGGGGTTGAATGGAATTTTCTAGGTGTAGTTTCTCTCAAATGACATATAGATGATAGAAAGGTCTAATTATGGTTTTAAGTGCTTAGTTTATTAGTTTAACATAATATGGCATCTGAGATTGTTAGATTTAAGAGGTAGGTGCTACATTTAGGAAAATTGGGACCTAAGCCCTAAAAATTTGAGAATGTCAAAAGTTGATTGAAATGTATCTCTTAAGGTTAATAAGAGCATTTCTCGATGATATTCAAGTGAAAAAGAGGCTTGCTTTAGAAGTTGGCATTAAAAGTCAACAAAATAACAAAAGTTAACGGTAGGCAAATTCAACTATGAAAAGTCAACTTTTTATACTACAATTAGATTTTAAAATTAGAAGAATTCTACAACATATATTTCAAAATTAATTATACCAAAAGAAATTGAACATGGACTTTAGTTTAAGAAAGTGTAATCAAAGACAGGTCATGTCAAGACTTTAGGAATTTAAAAAGCTAAAAATACCCAAAGGCTTAATCTGAGAGGTTTAGGATGGAAAATTTCATATTTTCTAGAAAAAGTCATTAGGACACATGTTTACTACATGATAGAACACTCAATTACATTATTGCATAGATAAATCATGATCAATTGAATGATATAAAAATTTATGCATAGACTAGTGTAGAAATAATGTCATAGTTGAATTTCAACCTGTGCATAATGGGCCAATGCTTATCTATTCATTAAGGGCATTCATTTCATCTCTTCCCTATTCTCTTATAAATAAGCCAATCTTACCTTAGGCTGATTTAAGCTTAAATCACTAACCTTGAGGCCTATAAATAGAGGTGAATATTCATATTTTTCATCATCTTTAAACACTCACAAGATTTTAGAAGTTCTAGAATATTCATTTTTTCTCCATCTTTCATCATTTTTAGGAAAAGACTAAGCTTGGAGTAGGTATAATTTCTAACTTTTCTCTTTAATTTCAATTTAATTTCATAATTCAAATGTTTAATTCATGCTTTTATATGCCTAAATGTGATTTAACCAAGCTTGTATCATATTTTCTACTTGATTCTTTATTATTTTAAGCATGATTGAATGATTAATTGACAAAATCTAGCTTGAATCATGATTAACAAGCTTGATCTAATGTTCAAAAAAGATGAAACTTATAGATAAAAAATTCAGCCAACCTCATTTGATTGGATCTTATTGATTTTTATTAATGTGAGCTAGAACATAATGACATTGAGTTGAAATTTCAAGATTTAGATGATGAAGTCATGATTCTCTAGCTTAATATAATACTTGAACATGTTCAAAAACTTGATTTATAGTTTGGCTAGCTTAAGTCATATGATCTTGAGCTTAATCAATATATGTTGCATAGTCTTGCTAATCTGAACTAGTTTAAGCTAAAACCTAAGTAATTAGAACTTGAGTCTAATGCTAAATGATAAAATTCTATCTTCTTAAACCCAAAGAAGTATTCAAACAAGTACACACACCTTAATAAGGTTCAGCCATGCTTAGGTTCTTAGTGTGTTTGAGTGGGCTGTACATAATTAATGCTTAATTGGTGAAATTTAGATAAATTTTAAGTTGAGTTAAACTTAAGATAAAATTGAAGCTTAATTTGACAAAATCAGAAGCTTACTTGCTCAATTGATGTGCTCAAATGATTGAAAGCATGCTTTGATTGTTAGTCATGTTGTTTGAATTGAGTCCAAGCTTATTCTTTTATGTTCGAGTGATTATCGATAGGAATTTGATAAGAAATTGATGTTTAGATAAGCATGATTATCTTTAGGTAAAATTCACTACAGGTTATTTGGTGTTTAAAATAGGTTTGATGGATGATTAGTTGCTAGAACTATAGGTTAGTATTCTACATATTTAATAAAATGCACATTAGGGTGTTTAGAATTTGTAGAATCCTTATTTTCATAGAAAAAACCCCATGGGCAAATCTGAGTTCACTTAATCAATGGGCGAGTCAAGTTTTGGTCTTGTTTAATAAGTTCTTCTATGAACAACTTGGGGATATTTTAGAAAATCGCTTGGTTTAAAGCTGATTTAGAGCAATTAAAAATGTTTTTTTAAATGTTTTAATATATTTTGTTAAGTTTAAACTTGGTGAACTTTGATATAGGTCATTAGTAATGTTTAAATGAGTCAAAATATGGTGTTTAATATCACTATGTTTGCTGGTTATAGTACACAAATGAGTAGCATTGGTATGTCTCTCATTTATTAAAAATAAATAATAATGAATAGAAGCAATAAAGAAAGAGACATTAGTATGACTCCAAAGCATATGCCAATGTCGAAAAATATAGTTTTAAGTTATGGCACTTAGAGGCCTTTATTGCTTCCTTATATAAAACATTCATAGAGTCTATTTGGTCTTGTTGCTTGATCTTCTAAAGTACGAAAGTGTTTTATCAAAAAATAGGTGAAATGCCTCATGATCACAAATTGTATCAAAGTTAACTATTGTAGTCTAGCATGGTAGTCTCATAGAAAAGAAATATTTTGGATAGGTTATAGCCCATATGATTTTTTTTGTATTTTTTCTCTGACCTTTATTAATTAGGGTACATGATAGGCCCTTCAAATGTTTGATTCCATGATCAAACAAAGACACAAAAATCACAAAACATGAGTTGTTCACATGGCTTTATTTTAGCACCTTATTAATAATATGAACTATTTTGATAAGGATAGCCATTTTATGTATTTTCTCATATTTTTAGATTGAAATTAAATGAATAAGCTTTCTAAGAAAGTATGGCACATCTGGTGTTTATTCCAAATGAATTAAGAAGCAAATTCAACATGCAAGCTGGTCGAATACATTATGCCATGCCATAGCATCCAATTAAAAAATTCATGTGATAGCCAAGAAAGGATTTTTTTTTGGCTTTTTTGAATATTTTACGTTGAAGTAAAATGAGTCAGCATTAACTAGGATTCTATTTCATGATTTTATGTGATAGAATAATCCAAAACAAATTTAGACAATCGAAAAGTCAAATTTATCCCCTGTTTTGATTCTCCATAGGTTTACAGTTTACATTTTCTAGGCATTCAAAAGTTTCAAAACTGATTTTGAGAGTCATGTGTCGTGAGTCAATAGGTTCAGAAGTGTCCTATAAAAGGTCCCTAATGGCTCATATTAAAGCTTCCAAGTTAAATTAAATAAAAATTTATTTTTAATATTATTTTCAAAGTTGTGATTTTCTCAATTTACTCTAACTGTACTATTTTTTATTTCTTTTAAATGGACTCAAATTTGATAAGTAACATTAGAATTAAAGTCAATTGTGAGTATTTTTGGAGTCATATCTTTTTATAGAATTTTTCCTTTGTAAAAGATTTTCACTGTAAGTCAGGTGTAAATTCGAAGAAGTCCTGATAAGAGCCTTGAGTTACATTTTTGGTGATATTTGTTTTATTCTGATGGATAAAAAGGGGGATTATGATTGAGATTGAGAGAAATAAATTGATACGTGTGAGTAGTTGATACCAATTGATTAAGCAACACGAGAGGGATCGAGTCCTTACATATGATGTAACCAATGCCCAAGCCCAACTTTGTAGATTTTTGGTATGTGCAGACCATAAAATTGTTCCTTTAGAGTTTTGTAACTTTTTAGTGAATGATTTTGATGGGTGACTAACCACCTTAGCCCAAAAAGATTGTTAACAACTCCTTAACCTAGTATGGGAGATTCAGTCAAGCGATTTGTCTGACTGACTAAGTCTTTACGATAATTTAAAATGTTATCTACTCTGATATGTTGAGATTCATATCTCGATACATTATGACAACTTTTTGGTGAATTCACTGCGAAAATTAGAGAGTCAGGCCTTAAACTAGCTGCACGTTATAGACACCTAAATTCTTCCGGGTTGTCTCTCCCTAAGAGTCTTAAATATCCAAAAATAAAAGTGTAATGGCTACTCTGATGGAGGTCAACTTCCACCAGAGGGGTTTCATATTTTTGTAATTTTAATCAGTCATATCTAAATAACTCTGTATGCACATAATGGAAAAATTCATTTTTCGGGTATAAAAGACAAATCCACAAAGGAAAATTTTTTGTTTTTGAACAAGTATTTTGGAAATTACCTCTGCCGATGATTTCACGGTCAATTTTTCTATTTTTAAAAATTTTTTGAGATTTTTTTGAAAAAACTCGAGAAATTGGTGGACTGATATTTTTACCGACACCGATGTGGTTTTATGCCAATTCTCACCCCGAAAAATCATAAATATTCAATGAAAAATATGTACTGGCATTTTTTACCGTGAAGTATCAAATTATAAATTTTATAAATTAATTTTTAATTTTGTAGTCTTACGAGTATCATGCTCGTAAATTTTAATTTTGGTTCGTATTGATCTATTTTTAGAAATTTTACAAGTTCATTTTCTTCACTTTAGAAATTAATGTTTTGAATAATATGTGGTCTTGAATTTATTTTACTTCAGTGTTAATAAAATTTCATAATTTTTCTCGATATTGAAATACGAGTTATTCGTTACTCGTAAAATTTTTGGTGGAATCCTCTAAAGTTTTAAACAACAAAATTCATCTAATATTGTCAGTTAACTCTCATTAAATCTGTTTTAAAAATTTAATTTATTTTATGAATTTTAGAATTTTTTTGTTACCGAAAACAGAGTTTATACTTCATAAATTTCTTCAGTAGGATTTTTCGTATTTTATAATTCTTAAAATTATTTAAATATTATTTTTTAATCCATATTAATTCATTTTGTAAAAAATCAATTTATTTCATGAGTTTTGAGTATTTTCATATTTGTCAATTTTTCTAGATAAAGGTTTTTCTCGTAAAATTTTACGAGTTTGCTATTTTTAAATTTTTTTGCACATAAAAATTTATTTTTAGTATTAAATTGAATTAAATTGATCATTTAAAATTTTATTAAAAAAATATAATTTTTAATTTTTACAATTTAATCTTTTAATTAACTTTTTCGGTATAATTTTATATATTATATACAAATATCAATCAAAATACCTCTAGAAATCCATAATATCATGCATGACATCACTCTAAAATGACAAGGGTATGGGCTTATGACACACATTTATTAGGTCCAACCTAACAAGCAAACATAACATCAAAAGAATATAAAAATAAAATAAAAAAAGAAAATCCTATTGAAAATGGCATGGAAACTTTCGGCCAAGGAGGATGAAAATCCTCCTTGGCAGAATCCTCCCCCTATAATTAGGGGGATGTCATTTCATAGGTTTTTTTGGGGGGGGGAGAGAGCTTTTTTAGGAAAGCAAAAAAAAAAGAGTTGAAAAAAATATTTGAAAAAAAAAAATTTCAAAGCTTTGTTAAGGTAAATCTCTACTTTAATCTTTGAATTTTTGCTTGTTTGATACATTTTTCTTCTCTTTGGTGAGCCAAAAATGTGCTTAAGTTCATGGATTTTTTTATCCATGTTGAAAGACTAAGCATAATGGCCATGAATTAATTTTCTTGATTTTATTCTATCTTTTTCTTTTTTTCTTGTTAGTAAATTAATTTTCTTCATGAATCATGTTTATCTTGATATGATGTTAGTTTTGGTGCTGTGTTTGTCATATATATATGTTCATATATATTTTATTTCTTTTAGTATTTTGTTGTTGTTATGGTGAAATTACATGCTTATGTACTTATTTTTGTAATTTTATCATATAATAGTGCTCATTTGTGTTAAATGAAATGTGAATATGTGATTTTTGAGTTTAGAAAAGATGGTTGGTAGGTTGTTTAGGTGTGAGCCGAAATTTATGCTTGTATGTGTTTTTTGGGGTCATTTTATAAATATAAAAAGTTTAAGGGCTAATCCATAAAAAATAATAATAATAAATTTTTTCTAGGCCCAGATGTTTGGCTGAATCTTAATGAGTATTTTTGCTATGTTGTGCTGTTGATTCCAAGCTGATTTCATGCTTTAATGATGTGTTTTCATTATGGTTTTGGTTAATTAGGGATTAAATTGTAAATATCTAAAAGTTTAGAGACTAGTTTGCGAATGATAGAAATTTCTTTGTTTTATGGTCAAAGGATTTGACCAAAAGCTTCATAGATAACTTGGAAACTGATTCTGGGCATTTCATACCATGCTTTAGGTATTTTTCACACTTTAGGGGGCACTTTGTAATTTCTTAAAGTCTATGGGCTAGTTTGCAAATAATGAATTTTTTTTGGTCAAAGGTGTTTGATCGAACCTTCTTGTGGATGTTCTTCATGATTTATATGCTGATTTTTACCTGATTAATTATATTTTGTGATGATTTAGGTTATTATTTTATTACTTAGGTACCTAAGTGTAAAATTGAGAAAGTTTATGGACCATTAGGAAAATTTAGTATTTTTAGGACAAGATGGCTGTCTTTAGCATGAAATCATCCATTTAAATTATTTTAAATATTTTTAGCATCTCATTGGTCCTCCAGTGAGGTGCTAAAAGTATTAAAAAAACCTTTCGTAATCTTTTAGTTCTCCATTAGGGTACGAAATGCAATTTTTGAAAATTTAGTGACCCTTTTGAAATTTTCATACTTTAGGTCATTTTGGTAATCTAAATTACCCATTTAGAGTAAGAATCATCATTACTTATCCTTTCGAGTCCATTAGGGGTACAGGATACTTCTATGTCGAAGGTATACCTAGGGGCATTTTTGTAATTTTTCTCATCGAGATGCTTTTATGCCAATGGTGAAAGTTTAAGGTTCCTTTAGCCTTTTAAGGTCATTTTTTAGTCCATTAAAGGCACTGAGATACTTTCATATCGAAGGTATACATCAAGGGCAACTTCATAATTTTCTTTAACGGGTGCCTTAGTCTAGATGGTTAGCCTTAGAATATTTTAATTTTTCTTAGAACTTGATCTTAAGTAGTTATTGGGTGCCTTAGTGTCGATGGTAAACCATAGAAATATTTTAATTTTCTTTAGAACCTAATCCTAAGTAGTTACTGGGTACCTTGGTATCAATGGTAAGTCTTAGGAATATTTTAATTTTCCTAGAAACAAATATTAAGCAGTTACCGGGTGCCTTAGTGTCGACGGTAAGCCTTAAGGATATTGTTATTGTTCTTAAAACCTAGTCTTAAGTAACTACCTGGTGTTTCTATGCTGAAGGTATACTTTAAGAATAGGTTCGTGTTTTTTTCTTTTATCTTTTAGTCCTTGGATTCGAATTAGTATTTCAGTGTCCAAACTGAGTCATATGTCCTTTATTTTTGTTTCAAATAAAATTCGTATGTCTTTGAAAAATAAAGGCAATGTCTCAGAGTTACAGTGGTGTGTGAAATTCCTCCAACCCATATGTGATAGAGGTTTTACGGATCATTCTAATGACGAGGTACCTTTTTTAAAATAAGAATTGAGAATTTTATACAAATATAAAAACCTTTCACATTCTACCTATTACTCCAATAGGATGTGAAAAACATATTTTTAGAACCTTTTATGTCCCTTAGGTTCTCCATTGGGGTATAAAAGGGAATAATGAAAGCTGTCGTGTCCCATTGGTTTTCTGGTGAGGGTGCATAAGATGCTTTGATTTTTTAAAATGCAAAACCTCAATTTTCTCTCATAGAATAATAAAATCTTATTTGAACAATACGGGAATTATAATTAAATGCCACATATTGAAGTAGAATAAAAATTAAAATTTAAGTTAACACATAATTAATAAGGTACCAATTTTCGAGCATCATGAGAGGGTCGATCCTTACTTGTGATTGTAACCGACTCTTGAACCCTTTTATATGATCTTTTGTATGACTTGGGGCCTTGGAGTTTATAGTCTAAGGTTTCGTAACCCTTGAAATACAAACTCTAATAGGTGACCAATCTCACCTAACCCAAATAGATTGGTGGTCACTCTAAATAAATAGTCATTTCGTAATGACTATTTAAGGTTAAATCGAGTGAGCGATTCATCTCCACCACCCAGTCCCTAAAAATAAAAAGATGTCAATAATGATATGGCCTATACAAATAAGAGAATATAAAATAATAATAAATTTAATTAATATATGAGCGGAGGCCATTTAAGTCGGGCATGGTTAGGATTCGTATCTGGACCACGTTATGACAGCTTGGCGACTCCACTGGGGGCATCTAGAGAGTCAAGCCTAAAATTAATTATGCGTTAACTAAATTTTAATTAATTCAGTTTTAATTGGTATCTAAATTTAAATTCTTTTTTTTTTAAATTCCGTTTTTCATTATATCAATATTTATTTTGCACTAACCTTTTTGTGTTTGCTTTTTTGGGGGATTAGGATAGTAGGTTTAATTTTAAATTTGTCCCTTCACATACACTATGCGCATTGTGTAGTAGTTTCTCCTATATTAGATATGGAGGGGGCATAGGTACTCAATATTTTAGGAGGGGGCATAGGTACTCACCCTTCTGAGGTGTTAGCCTCTGTTTGCGCTAGCAAAAAGTCTACTGGGTGTAGATTCCTATGTCTGCTCGAGGTGTTAGCTTGTTACAGACGTGGAAGACATGCCCAATCGGATTAAGCCTATTCTAACATGGATCCGTGATGGATAAAAAAGAGGTACCTTGCTAGTCCTTTTAGGGTTCAAGGAATTCGAGAACCTAATTAGAGGTCTAACATAAACCATATATAGTGAACCATATTAACCTCCTAGTTAAAGCCATGCCCAATTTTAGATGTCATCAAAATCAGGGACATAAGAAGAGACATAGTTATCTTTTCCTTTTTTATTTTTACTCTTAATATCTTGTTTCAATGTTTGCAATTACTGTTTACCTTGCTTGAATAATCTATAATTTTCATTATTTTGAAGTTTTGCTTGCATTTAATATTTCCTAAAGATACTAACTCGGTTTTTCTTTTTGGTGTATATTTCATCTCTCATATGCATACAAGAACGCTTGTTTTAAAAAGAATTCGAACTTAGATCAATTTTTATTTAATTTTATGGCAGAACCGGCACATGCAATGATTATTTCCAAGGAATTTAAAGAGGTTCATTCTGAGTCCAAATTCAATCAAAAAAGGGATGGGACTGTGTAGTGAAAGGTTTTATGTCAGAGTTGCCGAAGATCACACATTTAGACCTTCGCCAAAATAATTTGAGAGACCTAGCTAAAATATGGGATCAATAGGGAAGTGCAAAGCAAACCCAATTTACAAAAAAGTATGGACAGATTTATCTCTTGCTCAAAATACACATGGATGAATAGTTAGTCAGGGCTATGATTGGCTTTTAGGATCTATCATTTTGATGTTTTTCATTAAATCAGCATGACTTGACTTGGACTGTGGAAAGATATCGGCTCTTCTCAAGTTTGGGCCATTGAAGATAAGACCCATCTATTGTAAAGAGCATAATCCGACCAGCTTTCGCAAAAGATTGAGTCGAGTTTCAGATTATGATTTCAAAGCTGACCACCATTACATAGAGCAAAAAAGGAATACCAGTGTCATTTGATGGCAATATCTACAAAAATATATCCAAGAGCAATCCGACAATGAAAAGGCTCTGGATGCATTTGATCTTGCTATATATGGGATGGTTTTCTTCCCGAGAGTGTTGGGACATGTTGAAGCAGCGATAGTGGATTTATTTGATCGATTGAAAAGAAACATGCACCCAGCTCCAGCAATTTTAACAAAAATAATTAGAGCACTCAATGCATGCCGAAAAAATGGCCAAGGAAGATCTTTTGGAAGTGCTTTGTTATTGTACATCTGAGCTCGAAGTCATTTCTGGGGCAAAGAGGTAGATAAAGTTAACCCCTACTTTCCATACTTTGTTCCTCTTTAGGAATTCATCAAGAAAGAATGGCCTATGTCTGGAACTAAGAAACAATGGGTGGAGATGCTAAAGAACTTAGCTTCTTCTGATATAACATGGAAGGCACCATGGTTTTCACTAAAATGCTTTGTATATCGATATTGTAGTTTGCTATATGTGCCTTTACTCAGAATATGGGGCACCGTGGGTTATGCACCATTATTGGTCCGAAGGCAATATGGTTCATAGCAATTCATCCCTATTACTTCAAATTTAGCTGGGGTTGATTTGGAATATCAAGGTGAGGATTATAAAAAATCGCTTCAGATGGTCGCTTTACAATGGAGAGAAAGGTATAAGTCAAGATTAAGTGCACATACGGATAAGACTACTTAGGATATGATGTTTGAAGGAGAGTTCGAGGTTGTGACATAATTTTCCTGGCTCGCCTGAAACCATTCCTTGAGTACCTCTTCAGCCAGAACCTATCATGCCATCCAAGATCGATTTAATTAAGAAGAAAGCTACTAGAGAGCAAAAAAGAATGAGTGATGAGAATCATTAGCTCCAAGACGAAGTTACCTACTTACGAATGAATATGGAAGCAAAAGCAAAAAAAGTTGAAAAAATGGAAGAAAAGTACAATTTAATGAAAAGTGATTGGGTTAAACAAAACAAAAAAATGAAACTTGTCGGGATAACTGGGAGTTCCAACAGCACTACTAAGAGCATGAAAGAAGAAATGTGCAAGCTTCATGACGAGTTAAGAGCATGAAAGGCTAAAGCTTTGGAAGGAGAGGCCAGGCAAACTATTTTTGAAAAAGAAAGAAGAGAGCATGCTGGTACACGTCTCAAGTTAAGAAGGTCTATGGAAATGTATAAGCAACTCTAAGCTACCTTGGATTGAGAGCAGGGAAGGGTATCTCAATTGCTTGAGGAAAAACAAGGTCTCACTATGACTATTGCAAAGATAGGGTTAGAATTACAATGTAGGGGAGATGATGTTCGCATCTTAGTACAAGCTTATCATGATCTAAATGCATATTGAGAGAATAAACTATGGTAGGCTGAAGATGATGGCAAATGATGGGCAGCTAATTCTTTTGGCAAACAAATGTACATACATCATCTTACGGAGCAGATCCACTAAGCCATCATCCAAGCAAGGAAAATGGTGGAGAGGATTAGAGACTTACAGATACTAATTAATCCCGTAAAACGATATAGATATGTTGTACTTCAATTTTTGGGTGAAGCTTAGAAATAACATGATCAAATTAAGAATTTCCTTGGATGTAATCCCTACATGATCAACAATGTGAACATGTAATTTGTCACAAAGTTAATGAAAATTTTTGAGTTTGGAATCTTCCGTTAAAGCAAGCCTCCCTACAAGTGCATTCATATACTCATACCATACATATGCATACATACATACATACATACATGATTATTAGTTTTATTAGTTCATAGGTGAAAATTACTTAACTCAAAAAATGTGGAATTGTTAAGGTCAACATTGCAAACTTAGAAAGACCAACCCAACAACTACCCACTCATCAATACCATACTAGACTTAAAACATGAAGAATGGGTGAAGATCACTTTACAAGATTAGAGAGATTAGAATAAAGTCATCAACAAGCTCAATAGGCCATGCCTAAATGCAAGAAGAGCTACAAGCTTTGATCACAACGATGATGGAGTTGTTATTGGCAAGGGAGCCAGTTCGTCAACAACTAGAGATAAATACTGATACCCTCATCAGGGGATCCGGGGGTACTAGTTGAGGAACGAACAGCTAACGCTCAGAATGCACAACCAACCAATATCTAAAATCTACAACAAAATGTCCTAACTACCAACCCACAGGTTATCATCATTAATCCTGATGCCCTTTCATAAAGGGTAGGTGCAAGAACTGTAATCGCCCAAGAACTCAGCAAGCCCTAGCATCGATGAAGAGGAAAAGTGTAAATAGAAGGGTAAAGAGCAAGCTAAAGCAAAGATAGAAAAAGGGAAACTACAGCTTCTTAAGAATAGGCTAAAGGCCATTAAAAGGGCTGAATTATATAGCAGCATAGATGTTGAGGACCTCAGTCTAGTATCAGACTTAGTTCTTCCACTAAAATTTAAAATGCTCGAGTTTGAAAAGTACAAAGGCACTACTTCCCTTCAAGCACACATTAAAATGTTTATCAGGAAAATAGCTGGTTACGCCCAGAACAACAAGCTTTTGATTCATTTTCAAGAAAGTTTGTCTGTATCTGCACTGAAATGGTATAATGATCTGAACCGCACTTGAATTCAATGCTGGACTGATTTAGCTAATGCATTTCATCAACAATATAAACATATGGCTGAATGGGTGCCTGATAGACTAACTCTTTAGAATATGGAGAAAAAGTCTACTAAATCTTTTAAGGAAAATGCACAAAGATGGAAAGACATGGCATCTCAAGTTCAGCCTCCCCCGACTGAGAAAAAAACCACAATGCTATTTGTGAGCACTTTACGTCCCCCCTATTATGACAATTAGTGGGGAAAGCAACTAAGAATTTTGCTGATCTTGTTATTTCGGGAGAGATGATTAAAACAGCTATTAAGGCTGGTAAAATCATGACTAAGAGTCTTCTACTAGAAAAAGGCCAAGGATGGGAAAGAAAAAAGAAGAAGCTCCGTCCGTTAAGTACGCTTGTCAATCGTACCATTAAGGACCTTATTTGTATTACCAAAACCAAAGATAGCAAACCTAAAACTCTTACTCTCTTGATATACCCAAAGCTCGTCCTTTAACATTACCTCAAACCATCACTTTGAACCCTCCTCCACAAAACCAACCAAGACCCAATGTTAATCCACTAACCCAAAGAGCCAACCAACCTAGATCTTATTATGAACCCCTTCTTTACTCTTATAAGGAAATGTTTGATAAGCTTTTTGAGGCATGGTTAGTGGCTCCAATCTTTTCCAAATCACATAAAGGAAATTACCCCAATTAATATAACCCAAATTTGCACCATGAGTATCATGCAATAGTAGGTCACTCAATCAAAAACTGCATGCCCTTCAAGCAAAAAGTTCAAAGTCTTATTGAGAGGGGTTCCTTTCAAATTTATAATGGCTTAACACCTAATAAGGTAGCAAATCCCTTACTATCATACCGAACCCAGGATTAATGCTCTAATTACTGAAGAAAATGATTGAAGGAAGTCAAAAGTCTAAGAAGTTAGGACTTTTATGGAAAAAGTATGGATAATCCTGACTGAAGAAGGGATCTTTAGTCAAGATCATGGAAGCAGCAAAGGTCAATCTGATCCTGGTACTAACTTCTACAAATTTTATAAAATGCCAGGGCACACTTTGCAAAATTGCATAGAATTTTTGGGCATAATCCAAAGAATGATAGACAATGGCGAAATTATTGAAGAACTTGGAATAGATAAAGAAAAATTAATTAACATGGTTGGTGAAAGATCATTATAGTTACTCTATGGTGTTAGTCACCCTTTTATCATTCATCGCAAGCAACCAAAGATTACACCACCTAATATTGAACTTACTCTTAAACTCGTTATCAGAGCACTAATTCCATTCTCGTATCAAAATAACAAACAAGTACCATGAAAGTATGATGGTGGAATAATAACTTGAAAGGTTGTTACAAGCCAACTAGTGGCTATCGACATAACTGGGGTAAGCTATGTGACAAGAAGTGGTTGTATTTATGGCCTAAAAATCAGTGAAACTAGTGCAAAAACAAATTTAAAAGGACAAGTATCTAGAAAAGCAATAGTTATCGATGATAACCTAGTAAAACTTCAAGAATCGGTGAAGGGAAAAGAGGCTGTTGAATTTTTTAAGTTCATTAAACATAGTGAGTATAGCATAGTAGAACAGTTAAAACAGCAACTGGTAAAGATTTTTATGTTAAATCTACTACTCAACTCAGAAGTGCATCGAAATACTTTGTTGAAAGTGCTTAATTAGGCTTATGTTTCTCAAGACATTTCCATAAATAAGCTAGATCGCCTAGTAAATAACATTATTACTGATAATTTTATTTCATTTATTGATGATGAGATCCCACTAGGGAGCAGCACTTCAACAAAAGCTCTCTACATCATAACTCATTGTAGAGGGACCATTCTGTCTAAAGTCCTTATTGACAATGGATCAGCTTTGAATGTAATACTGTTAATCACATTTCTCGCTTACCAGTTAATGTCAGTCAGATCAAGCATAGCCACACAATTATTAAGGCATTCGATGGGACCAAGAGAGAAATCAAGGGAACTATCTTGATCACTTTAGATATTAGCCCTTACCCATTTGATATCGAATTTCATGTAATGGATATTGTTCTAGCATACAACTATTTGTTGGGACAACCATGGATTCATTCTGTCGAGGCTATCCCATCATCTTTGCACCAAAAAGTTAAATTCATAGTTGATGAAAATTTGATTAGCCTATCCGAGGAAGGAGATATTATGGTTACGTTGAAGTAAATACTAAAACCGAAGAGTGCTCTTTCAAATCCTTTGAAATCATTAATGCCATTTTTGTTATGAAAGGGTATGTAATCCCGAAACCTAGACTTTCAAACAGCACCCGCATAGGTCTTAAGTTTACAATTGGGAAAGGAGCTCGAGCTAGAAATAGACTTGGGACACGTTTGCAAGGAATCAGCCAGGCCATTAATGTCAATGGTAAGAAAGACAAATATGGATTAGGCTTCAAGCCGAAAAGAGTTTAGAAGAAGAAGTTCAAAAAAAGAATGAGAAAAAAGCAGCCATCCCTGGGTGTTGGCCAACAGTTAGGCCAAAAATCAACTGTCTACCCCTTGTTGGAGGAAATTTTTTGCTATGGAGGAGTCAGTCCAGAAAATGAAGATAAAGTAACCAGGAACATTGTTCTGGTGATCAATGAAGCCTTCAAGGAGCATCATGTGGCTGCCATTGAAAGAGATGATGAAGAATCCATTGACGATCGTGGGATTCACCTATGCCCCCTAGATATGTTTTAAAAAATTGGACATGTACTGAAAGAAGCATAGTGTCTAGGCCAATCACAAAGTAATAACTAAGAAATGAACTCTATCATTTATAGATCTTTTTGTAAGAACTCAAAATGTTTAATTTATCATTTATAAAAATGAAATGCACTTAATCTTTCCTTATATAATCTTTTTTGGCTTATTTTCTATCTTAAATTCGTTTCTTTTATGATATTTTATCTCAACATCCCTTTTCTGTTTCTTTCATTCATACCTCATTCATATCCTATAATCTTTTGCCCATTTCTTCTTTGCTTTTGTCTTTATAGAGAAATAAATAAATCTAATCAAGATTCAGAGCTTAATTTTGAATAGACTATTTGCTTAAATGAGGTTGATCTTGAAGAAGATGCCGATGATCATATCTTACCTTCTGATTTCTTAAAAATAATTGAAGAGAAGATGAGCGCATAATATCCCATGAAGAGCCCACTGAGATTATTGATTTAGGGAATGATAAAAATGATAAAAAGGAAATCAGAATAGGAACTACCATAAAGGCTTCTACTTGAGAAGATCTTATAAGCTTGCTGCATGAATTTTGAGACATTTTTGCATGGTTTTATCAAGGCATGCCAAGATTAGATGCGAAAATTGTGGTTCATAAATTGCCCTTAAAGTTAGAATGCAAACTGGTTCAACAGAAGCTAAGGAGAATGAAACCAGAGATGCTATTAAAGATAAAAGAAGATGTTAAACACTAGTTTGAATCTGGATTTCTAAAAGTGGCAAAATATCCAGAGTGGGTTGCTAACATTGTCTTGGTTTTCAAAAAAGATGAAAGAGTTAGAGTGTGTGTAGATTATCGAGACCTCAATTGAGCAAGCCCAAAAACTAACTTCTCTCTCTCATATAGACACTCTGGTTGATAATACTATGAAGACCTATTTATTTTCTTTCATGGATGGATTTTTAGGGTATAATCAAATTAAAATGGCTCTGAAGGATATGGAGAAGACCGCATTTATCATAATGTAGGGAACATTTTATTACAAAGTAATGCCATTTGGGTTGAAGAATGCGGGAACAACTTACTAAAGAGCGGTCAGCCTATTCCATGACATGATGCATAAGGAAATGAAAGTGTACATTGATGACATGATTGCCAAGTCCCCTCAAGAAGAAAGTCATGTAGCAGACTTGCGAAAGTTGTTTGAAAGGCTGAAAAAATATCGATTAAAGCTGAACCCTTCAAAATGTATATTTGAAGCTAGGTCTAGAAAATTGTTAGGTTTTGTCATGAGAAAAAGAGAAATTAAGGTTGATCTGGATAAGATCAAAGCTATACAGGAGTTGCCATCCCCACGCATGCCAAGAGAAGTGAAACATTTCTTAAGGAGATTGAATTACATCGCTATATTCATATCTCAACTCATGGATAAGTGTGATCCAATTTTTTAGCTTCTGCAAAAATAAAATCTTAGTGAGTTGGATAATGAGTGCCAAAATGCTTTCGATAAAGTTAAGTAATATCTCTCTAATCCGTTGATATTGGTACTGCCTGCTCCGCGATGACCTTTGATCTTGTATTTTTTAGTGTTCGAAAGATCAATGGGCTATGTGTTGGGGTAGCATGATGAGACTGGAAAGAAAGAGTAGGTAATCTATTACCTCAGTAAGAAATTTTTTGATTACAAGGTAAATTATTCCTATATAGAGAAGATATGTTACGTTCTAGTCTGGACAGTGAAAAGACTTCAACAGTACATGTTGTATCATGTTACATAGCTGATCACTAAAATGGACCCAATCAAATATCTATTCAAAGTGCCAACTTTATCAGGATGGATAGCTAAGTGGCAAGTTCTATTATCCAAATATGATATCATTTATGTAAGCCAAAAAACGATCAAAAGAAGTGCCATTGCTGAATTCTTAGCAAGCCAGGCGCTTGACGATTATCTATTCCCTGACAAGGACTTGATGAATATTACGATTGAAGAAGAAAAAGAGTTATCGAAAGGATCTAAACGGAAAATGTATTTTGATAAAGCATCAAAAGCATTGGGGCATGGAATCGATGTAATTTTAATATCTTCAAATGGGGATTATTACCCTTCTATAGCCCGAATAATTTTTTATTGCACTAATAATATGGCTAAATATGAAGCGTGTATTATGGGGCTACGAGCAGCATTAGAAAAGAAAGCCTAGGTATTGAAAGTCTATGAAGATTCAGCCTTGGTAATTTACCAACTACGTGGAGAATAGGAAACGTGAGACCCAAGGTTACAGTAATATAAAAAATTAATTCTAAAATTACTAGAAGAATTCAAAAAAGTAGATTTCGTTCATCTGTTCTATGATAACAATCAAATGGCAGATGCTCTAGCCACCTTAGCTTTGATGTTCAAAGTAAACAAGGGGCAAAAGGTGACACCCATTGAGATAAGAATTTATGAATTCCCTGTATACTGCCACAACATTGAAATTAAGGCAGATCACTTACCATAGTATCACGATATCAAAAATTATTTGAAGGATAGAGTATATCTTCCAAATGCCTCAAAAACTAATAAGAGAACCTTAAGAAGGCTAGCACTAAATTTTGTCATGGACGAAGAGATTTTGTATAAGAAAAGTTTTAACCAAACATTGTTAAGGTGTGTTGATGCTTTAGAAGTAAAGAAAATAATACAAAAAGTACATGAAGGGGTTTATGGGATTCATGCCAACGGATACAAGATGGCAAGACAAATAATTAGATTGGCCTACTTTTGGACGACTGTGGAGAGTGCCTATATCAAGTATGCCCAAAAATGCCATAAGTGTTAAATCTATGCTCACAAGATTCATGTCCTACCCTCACCATTACATGTCATGACTGTGCCATTACCTTTTTCTATATGGGAAATGGATGTCATCGGACCCATTACTCCTACAGCATTGAATCAACATCATTTCATCTTGATGGCCATTGATTATTTCATTAAATAGGTGGAAGCCGCTTCTTTTGCAAACGTCACAAGATTGGTGGTGATTAAATTTCTAAAAGCCAATATCATTTGTAGATTCGGGGCCCTTGAAAGAATTGTAATAGATAATGCCTCTAACTTGAATAATAAATTGATGACAAAGGCTTGCACCTAGCTCAAAATCTCTCATCACAATTCAGTCATATATTATCTGAAGATGAATGGGGTCATAAAAGCTACCAACAAAAATATTAAGAAGATTATGGGAAAAATGGTGAAGACTTATAAAGATTGGCATGAAAAGCTTCCATTTGCTCTCCTTGCTTATTGAACCTCAGTACGAACCTCAACTGGGGCAACACCTTAGTCATTGGTAAATGGCACAAAGGCAGTACTACCAATTAAAGTTGAGATCCTATCACTTCGAATATTAATGGAGACCAAATTGGAAGAAACTGAATAGGCACGAGATCACTACAAACAATTGAACTTTATTGAAGAAAAGAGGTTAAAAATGATCTAGCATAGGTAAATGTACCAGAAAAGGATGATGCAGGCCCATGATAAGAAAGTTCGTCCAAGATAGTTTCATGAAAGAGAACTAATGCTGAAGAAAATCCTACCGATACAAAAAGACCCATGAGGCAAATAGGCACCTAATTAGGAAGAGCCCTATGTAGTTCACAAGGAATTCTCAAGAGGCGCATTAATCCTTGTCAAAATGGATAGAGATGTCTTACCAAACCCTATCAATGCAAATAATCTAAAGAAATACTACGCTTTAAAAAAACACAAACACAAACAAAAATAAAAAAAAATCGGATGAAAACCTGAATAGGGCACTTGATTAGAGAAGATATAAGGGGAAGCTTCAAGTTAAAAACCCGAAAAGGCTACTTAAGCAAAAGAAAGAAATGATCAAATGGCAGGCATGATATGGTTAAACGCATCTCTAGAAAGATGGATCTATATAGAAAGTAGATATTCCATTCAAAATAAATCTTCGAAGAACTGAATTTAGTTGCCCAGACCTTTTTTCGACACTTACCATTATGTTTGTGAGTCTCTTCTTAGGCATTTTACCTTTATTTTTGTAAAAAGCTAATATTCTACTTTTTTTCTTTGAAATGCAGCCTCTGTTAGACTATCTTTTTGATCATGCTAATGTTTTTGCTAAATGATAATTAATGACTTAAAGAAATAAAAATGGATTAAACTAGATAGCATACTAATTTCTTTGAGTTACTTTGGAATGAGGTCAAAACATTACGAAAATCTTAGTTCACATCTTAATTCTTTCGAACATTCTAGGAAACGTTAAGGGTGGATAACTAACAGTCTTAGAATTCTGATGATGAAGGAAGCTTAACCTTTTAAAAGATATTCATTATTTTATTCTGGTTGGCAAGGGAGTTGATGGAAATGTCAGGTCTTTATTACATTCTAAAAACCACAGATGGCTTGGGCCACAGACACCACATGAATTTTTAATCATATATCTTTTCCTCAACCACTGGATGATATTGATGCATCACAAAGTCTTGTTTTCTCTCAGCATAGGGACATCGCCCACATTTCCAATCATATCCCTTTTCCTCAACAACTAGATGGTATTGATGCATTACATGATCATAAGTGGCATGTGCCATACATTCCTAATCATACCATTCTCTTTCAGTTACTAGACAATGTTGGTGCATCATAATTCGAATTCCTTAGAGGGCAAAAACAATTATTTCTATAAAGATAACATCAGATTCAAGACTGGCCCTTTACTGCTAAAAAGATTCTTCACACTTTTTGTTAGACCTTTAGGTGGTGAATGAAATCAAGAGGGGGGTGAATTGATTTCTCAAAATTTTGATAAATTAAAA
>JBBYHO010507597.1:0-21044 GCA_038382025.1 Adansonia gregorii | reverse complement strand
AACACAAGCTAATTAAGCTTAAGTTTTAGTTATATCAAAACTGAGATTAATTCAAAGCTAATATAGCTAACAAATTTTATGGTGTCAACCCATCAAAACTTTAACCTTTTTAGTTGTTATCGAAAGTCTTTGGTCATAATTTGTCAATATTTTTGAGCTCTTAACCTTCAATATCAACATGTTTCACCCAAACTATACAAAAAGATTGATTTTCTTACTTAAGTCAAGAATACCCCTAAGAATGATCACCAATTGTTAGGCATTTTGATGCCATATGAACATGACATGTTATCACCTTTGAGTTCAAAAAACACTTATTTAGGATGAGTTACGATTAATTTGCCTGATGCTATACCCGGTGACTTGTGGCACATGGAATGTCAATCGCCTAAAGCAAAGAGATGAAAACTTTATAACATAGGGCTATGAGAGTGTAGTCCTGAGTTGATGAAAAATAACCTTGTTTTTTTGTCCTTTTAAGGAAAGTTGAGATGCCTTAAAGACTTCGAAGTTTAAATATAAAACATAACCTAGGCAAAAAAAAGTTAGAAGCTAGAGATCATCTTTAAAAAGATCTCACATTTACTTTTACTAATGAAGTTACCTTTGAAAAGTTAGCAACTTAGAAAATTACTCGTCCACAAGGTGGCAAGAAACCAAGAGGCGAAAGGTTAGCATATATCTTGAAATGACCAACAATCTTTGGTCATATGCCTCCAAGAAGGATTTATGTCAACACACAAAGAGAAAAAGAGACAGCAAATCCTTTTAAGCTTTAACCGTTTATGTGTTAAGAAATGTTTCACTTGCCAAAATGGCAACACATATACATGTGAAAAACCAATGACTACATATTTTCATACATGCATTTTTTCAAAAGCACTTGTATCATATCAATATATGCATAGTTCAATCATTTATAAGTTCTAATGTGAGAAAAATCTTATAAGATGCCTTTTTGTTATTGTCAAAAAAGTCAAGCCCAACGACGTCGGTGGGTTAGTCCTAGCTAATTCGCCCATGTCATCAAAAGTTAAAGCTCAATGACGCTAAAAGGTTAGTCCTAGCTAATTACTGCATGCCATCAAAAGTCAAAGCCTAATGATGCTGGTAGCTTTGTCTCAGCTAATCAGTCTACGTCATCAAAATTTTAGGCCTGATGACACCTGTAAATCAGTCTAGGCTACTTAGCTGATGTCATTAAAAGTCAAAGTCCATGATGCCGGTAAGTTAATCCCAACTAATTTGCCCATTTCATTGAAAGTCTAAGCCTAATGATGCTAGTAGCTTAGTCTCAGCTAGGCCCACGTCATTGAAAGTCTAAGCCCAATGGCACTATTAGGTCAGTCCAGGCTAATTGTCCCATGTCATTAAAAGTTTATAGCTAATGACATCGATAGGTCATTTCTGCCTAATTGGTTTACATTATCAAAGGTTAAAGCATAATGATACTGATAGGTTAGTCCTGACATATTAGCTTATGTCATCAAATGTTAAAACCTAATGATGCCAATAGGTTAATCCCGACTAATTGGCCCATATCATCAAAGGTCTAAGCCTAATGACATCAGTAGACGACTGATTAACCTATGTCATTGAATGTCTAAGCCCAATGACGTCACAAGCCAATCCCGATTACTTGGCCAATGTCATCAAGAGTCAAAGCCCAATCATGCCAGTAGGTCAGTCCTGACTAATTAACCTATGTCGTCAAAAGTTAAAAGATTAAACTCAGTAAGTCCTATAGGCTTAGTTTAACTAGTTGTCCCTTTATCAAAAACTTTATCTTCAAATCAAATCCAATAATACTGGCAGGTCTAGCTCTAGCTCTTTAGTCTCTTTGTCATTTTTAAGCCAAACTTAGGGATAAGTCGAGCCTAAGATCACAATCTAGGTTTTACATAAAAATAATCCTTAAAAAAACTTAAACTTTACCTTCTTGCAAAGGTTAGAATCATAGCTAAAATTAATTTTGGGTCTTTTATCATAGGAGCATGAGGACACATAAAGACACCTCAGAGAAATTGGTGTCATCAGTCTTGGCCTTGCTCTTGATACTCAACAATGGCCAAAGAAGGATAGTTGTAGACAACCCATTTTGTTTAGGCCAATTTCTAGTATCTCGGGACTTAATTAAAAGGTAATAGAATAAAATCATAAAAACAAAAAATAAGGATGACTGCCAAGCAATATTATGCTATATGGTGCCAGCAAAATTTTTTTTTGGGAAAGGTTTAAAATGCATAGGGATCATATTAAAAAAATGTAAAAATAAAAAAAAATCAAAGGTCGCTATTCAAGTTATTGTTAGAGTCATTTAAGCATGCATGGATCAATGATCCATCAATCCTAGCAATGGTAAGACGTTCAGAGAGCTAAAGGTGTGTAAAATCCATATTTGCATGAGTGGGTATTGATACATTGCCTCTAGTATTTATATAAGGCCACTACATCATCGGAACATAAGAAATCCCTATTGGTGTCAATACAAGATACCATGTATCGATAACTTTGATATTGGTTTTGATACAAAAAGGTTTAGTATCGATACCAAGTTATGTCATAGCTAACATCATGATTTTTAGCCAAGTTGTATCGATACAAGTCATGTAGTATCAATACTTGGGAAATTTTGTGCTTGATATTGATACAGAATGCCTTGTCTCAAGATTGGAAAGTAATTTTTCACTGAGTATCGAAATAGAGCTTTTTGTATCAATACTGAAAGGCAAAATTTGCTTTTTAGATTGATACAAAGGCTTTTGCATTAATACCATAATGCACCTGATTCGTGCTATTTTCACATCTTTTCACCATAATATCAAAACATGAATTTAGTCATGACTTTGTCCTAAAAAATAATACAAAATCGAGCATAACTTCCTAAAAATCATAGAGATTTCATTTTTAGGCCTTAAACACTAGGTTATAACATTTTCCAATGGTTTATTATGCTTGTTATTGATAAAGGGCAAGCTTGACCTTACTCACCATATCAGCTCATGCATGGTTTGTTACTGCTACCAAGGCTATACATAAACCAATGAAATGCTAAAAGGTTGCTCTTTTGTATAATGACTCATCATATTGTACACTTTAAATGTCCTAAATGCCTTACATTTGCTGGGGTTTTCATGGTTGAGATTAAATTTTATATAAGATATGTTATGAGCTTAGCCAAAGGGGATTCCACACACTCTTATATCAGCCACCACCCTTAGAAAATTCCATTCCTATAGCTCTCCCTCAAGCACTTCAAAGACCCCTCCAAAACCCTTTATTTATTACATTTCTTCTCTTCAACCTTCTTTCTTTCATAGTATAATAATCAAAGCTCATTTAAGGCCATATTTTCTTGCTAAATCATAGCAAAAAAAGGAAGAAAGTGAGCTATATGTGTAATTTCTTTTACACACAACATCAATAGCAAGGTTCCTAATTTTTAAGTTATAATTCTTATTCTTTTCCATTCATCTACTTATTGTTTATCCATTTGCATTATTGTCATGAGCTTTAACATGCTGACCATGACATTATCTTAGGATTCTCATGTATCTTGTGGCTTTGGTTGTGGTAGACTTAGGATTTTAGACTTAGGATTTTTAAGCACTTTATTAACCTTTCCACCATGTTCTACCATTTTTATGTGCTTGCGTTATTTTGAAAGTTTGTTTTAATGTTGTCCTAAAATTCCAGCAAGCTTGTCTTCTTTATTTAAGCATCCTTACATCATTTTTATGGCATGATTCTTGTTGTCATTCATGAAACTAACATCTCCATGCAATTTCATGTTCATTTTTTTTGTATTTTTTGTCTTTATTTTTATATTTAAAGGTCATCTTTTGTTTGTTTAAACATGATCTCCATGGCTGTTGACATGAATGTCACATTAAGTTAATCATATGTTTCTCAAAATGCTTTTTTGTTGTTTGTTCAAATTCTATTTTTCTAAATACCCCCAAGTTAAAGCTATGTTAACTTTAATAAATAAAGATTACCACAGACTTAAGATTTCTTATTTATTGGTTTACCAAGTTTAGAGAATAATCAAGCTTTCCATGTTTAGATTCATGGTTTAATAAGGCTAAATATTTTATTTTCAAAAAAATAAAAAATAAAAAATAAAATGTCCCTTTTGATTGTCTAAAATTGTTTATGCCTTGGTTTTTTAGTCTAAGGTCCCTTTTAGTGACATAATTAATAGGTTGTGTCATCATCCCAAACTACTTTGGGATTGAGCAAATGAGCTTGTGAAGCTATTGTCATTGAACCCTTGTTGTTAGGACATTAAAATGTCCAAAACCTGAGTCTAGTCCTAAGAAGCTTGAAAATTTAAAAAACTCCCTTGTTTTGCCATGGCAGCATTGTGGTCACAACTTGAAAAATCATTTTTGAACATTAAAAAATTTTTCATGAATTTTTTGATATTTTCACCTAGAAAGGCACATTTGCCTTCGGGTCGTTTCGGATGAGGGAGTTATAATTTTTCAAACTAATACTATTTAGAACCCTTAGAGTCAATGATTTGCATTTTGTTTAGGCCATTTGGCTAAGTATATTTTTTTTATTTTTTAAAATATTTTTCCTACAAATTTTGTGAATTTCCTTTTTTGAAAAGGTATCATTTTCGATTTAACGATTCCAAATGACTCAAGAATGATTTTTCAAAGTTTGTTGCACCCTTTCCCCTGCATGTGATATTAATCTCGCACTAGAACCAACTTTAAAAATAATTTCCTCCTGGAAAGTGATTTCTGGGTTTTTGAAATATTTTGACATTAATCCTTATCAAACCACCTTTCTAACAATACCTTACTTGACGCTTGAAACCTTTAAATTAACTTAAAATAAAATCAGAAACAGGGATAGCACAATGCTATCCCTTATTTTTAGTATTAGTTAAAATTAACTAATTTTTCTAAATTTCTACTCTGAGGCATTTGAATGCCTCTAAATGTATCTAACCAATGTCGAGTCAAAAAGATATGCAATAACCCCTATGCTTGGTTCAAGGTATGAACATTTTTTTTGAATTATCAATTTCATTTTTATCAACTCCAACTTGTTTAAAATAAAAATTATCGGTTTTGTCAAGAAACCCCAAAGATGTTACTTTTGTCCAAAAATAGTTAATTTTTGCCAACTTAAAATTTTCAATCTTACTTTTTTAAAATTCATCAAAAATCAAATTTTCTCTCTCCCAAATTTTTTGTAAACTTTTTCAAAATTTAAACCTAGCTTTTGTGCCTTAAGCAACCAATAGATCCAAAGCATCTAAAAATTTGTTGACTTGGTTATTTCTAGATAACCAATAATAATTATGAGATATATTTCAATCATCCCTTCCTTTTCCCTTTTTGTGTGATTTATTTTATGCGAAATTATTTCTTTTTCATCTAACTAACACTTTTCCCTTTGTGGTATTAATTTTGTATTCATTTTTCAAATTGTTTTAAAAAATCATGAAGGCAATGCCTCTTGTCAGTATCCCTCTAGTGCTTGATATGAAGTATCATATTTTCAAAACTAAATCCAGACTTATTTTATCAAAAATCACTATGTTTCCCACTTTTTTAGGATGTATATAGGATTAAAATTTTCTTAAAGCCTTGGATATCTCTTTACAAAAATTTATGCACTAAAAGGGGATTACAACAGAATGATGACAAGTCAAAACCAAGGGAACTAAAACTAATGCAAGATAGAGCTAGAAAGTATAGCTTTAAGGGGTGTTAGGAGGTTGATACTTCCTTCTGTTTAACCAACTCTTGAACCTAATCATGAAATCTCTGGACCATGCAAACCTCGTAATTCATTTTTTGAGTTTTGATAAGTATCTGATTGCACCTACCCCAATGTATTTTGTGGAGACTCCAAGCATTAGCCAGTGGCCATCCAAGGATAATTTGACGATTGATTCATCCAATGATTCCTTTTTCACAATATAGAGCAAAGGATCTATGCTTTTTCTCTCCCTTTTGTTAAAAAAGAGGAGTCCCAGTCAAGAGGATACTTTTTGTCTAGAAAAATATCTTTAAATTGCATACTTCCCTTCACGATGAGGTAGGGGCACATTGCTGACAACCATTTTTAAATAGGTAAATCAAAATTTTTTATTTTCTTGAAAAATAAAACTTTTTTATTCTCTTCACTTTTCGGAAAGGGGCTGAAAACATTTTGATATTTATAATACATAAAGACCCTATTTACTTAAAATTAAAATAGTAATATTAATTAAAAAATTTAAAAATATGGGTATTATAATTAAATATTGAAAAATTAAAACCAACTATAACGGAGGTTTAAGGTAACACGTAGTTTATAGGAATTGATTTATGGGCATCATGGGGGACATATGTCTCACTCAAAGTATAACCAATTCCGCAACCCTTTCATAAGAATTTAAGGTTATTAAGTAGACTTTTGGAGTTTATTTTTGAGTGTTTCATAACCCTCAAAGACGAACTTAGGCAGGTGACCATATCACCTAACCAAAATAAATTACTGGCAACTCCAAACTAATTCGTTGTTTCATAATTGCATTTATGGTTTGCGATTCATCCTGAAAACTTAGTCCTAATACAAAAAATGATCCATCTAAGTCTGACATGTTGGATTCATGTTCGACACATTACGACACCTCTTTCTCGAGGACTTAGGAAAGACTCACTATGTACTATTATAGACCCTTGTGTTTGGGCATTCGAATATTTGAGTCACAACTCTTGGAATTCAAGTGATCTTAAATAAACAAAAATAATAAATTTAATAATTATTATTAAATTACATAATAAAAAAAATTAAATAAACATACCGAATTCCTTAAAGGATCTACTTGTGCATCTTTAACTGATTTAAAAATTCAAGAAAAACGAAATCAAAAAATCGCACCTTATATTAGGATTGTCAAGATCCCTGATTGAATTCAATCTCCACTTTTTCTTATAAAAACCAAAGCCGTCCAATTGTCTGACCTTAACGATGATCCAGACGGGTGACTTTAGAAACCTTCACAAGGTTAGGACATGTTTTGTTAGAAGTTGTGCTAGTGACTTAGGATTCGTAAACCTTCCCTTTGATTAAGCCTGTTTAAGCATCGAGAACAAGAAAACATTTTTCTTTCTTAATGCTTTTTGGCATGCGGTACCTATTGTCAACAACATAAGGTGGCATCAATTTACCAATAAAACAAGGATCGTAAAATCAAATTATAAATAGTTAGGGTTGGGGTTAAATGCTTTTTTTGTTTAATTACATTTTAACCCCTTAACAAATTAAACTTTTCAAATTAGTCCCTAAAAGATCGATATCTCTACAATTTTCTTAATTTAATTTCATAAAATCACCTTTATGTGTATGACCTATTAGGCCTTTAACATATTGGCAATAAATATAAATTTATTCAGTTAAGAATATTTATATTTATAGACCATGAGCAGCATCTAACAATGTAACATGGCCACCTAAATGCTACAAGAGTCAATACCATTTTGACAAGCCTTTTAGTGTACAGTATGTTAGTGTACTTCAATCCTTTCATCATATATCTAGGAAAAGACAAGAGCATGGTTTAGTGTCTATGCTTAACCTATTTCATATCAATCCTACAGTCCTATGTGTTAACCCATAGTCGATATTGCCTTGGCCAAGGGCGTTAAGTTAACATAGGCTGGGATCAAATGAGATATATCCTTTCATATCATTTGGAGTAATGAATCCTCTCTAGACCATTCATTTACCTTTAGTACGGTTCCTATCATACCCAAAACCGCCCTTATTTTGATCTCTATCATTGTTGACCTATTCATGATGATCTTTAGGTATTATAATTCACATACAAGGTGACTTGGTGTCATAAGTCTAAGGATTACTTATGTCATAACATGGCCAGGATACAAATCCTGACCAGCCAACATAGAAGGCAGGTATATCCCTCACTCCTATATCTCTATATATCATTATTTTTTATTTCTTAGGGCCATATTATTATTATTATTATTATTATTGTTGTTGTTGTTGTTGTTGTTGTTGTTGTTGTTGTTGTTGTTTTCTTATTTTTTGTATCTCAAGATTGAGTTGCCGAGATGAACCACTCACTCGACCTAACTCTAAATAATCATTACGAAATGACCATTTACTTTGGAGTCACCACTAATCTATTTTGGCTAGGTGAGATCGATCACATATTAGAATTCATATTTCAAGGGCTATGAAACTATGGAGACAAACTTCGAGGTTAGTGTTAATACCAGAATATGAAAGGATCTAAGAGTCGTCTACAATCATGAGAAGGATCGACCTCTTATGGTGCCCAAAAATTAGTACCTTATTAATCATGTGTTAACATAAAATTTGATTTCAATTCAGTTTCAATATCTGGTATTTAGTTATAATTCCCATATATATAAATAAAATTTTATGAAAAGATTTATTACTCCATATGACAAAATTAAGTTTTTAATATTTTTGAAGATAAAAATATCTAATGTACCTTACCGGAGGATCGAAGGAATACGATAGGTTTTATCATTATATCTTTCACACCCCACCAGAAGGCCGTAGGAATACGAAAGGTTTTAAGAATCAAAATATCTTTCGCACCTCATCGAAGGGCCAAAAGAATACATAGGGTTTTGTTATTACAAAATTCAAAAAAAATATTGATTTTCTTATTTTTAAAAGGATATCTCCTTATTAAAATAATATTTAGAACCCTTCACATATACTAGGAGAAATTCCATGAACTAATTTAACTTGGAGACATTGCCTTAATTTTCAAATATTTGGATTTTGTGAAATAATAAAATTTATCCTAAGACCTCTAAAGTACATATTTGATGTATAAGTATTCTAGTGACTCTACAAGACTCAATTCTAAAGTATTTTACTAAAATATTCCTAAGGTATATCTTTAATGTGAAAGAACCCAGTAACCCCAAAAGACTTGATAACTTTCTAATGAACGAACCTATTCTTACTATGCACATTCAACAGATAAGTATCCAAGTGATCACATAGGACTTGGTTCTAATACAAAATACTAAAATGCCTCTAAGGTCTACCTTCGACGTTAAAGTATCTCAGTAACCTTAAAAGACTTGGTAACTTCGTAAAAAGATAAACCTATTTCTATTATGCACCTTCGACATAAAAGTATCCCGATGATCATAAATAACTCAGTTTTAAGATAAATTATTAAAATGCCCATAAGGTGTACCTTTGACATATAAGTATCCAGTATCCTAAAGGACTCAATAATGATATGACATGACAATTTTACGCTAAATGGGTAACTTAGATAACAAAATTAACCTAAAATACAAAAATTACTAATAAGTCCTTAAGTTTCCTAAAATTATATTTTAGCTCCAAAAATGGCTAAAAATGCTAGAAGTGTTTCTAAATGACCAAAACACCCTAGATGGGTAATTTGATATAAAAAATGACCATTTTGACCCTAAAATGGAAGGCTTTGTTAAATGGTCCTTAAAGTTTTCAAACTTTACAAAGCAGTCTATATGAAATAAAATACACAATCAAACATCAAACACATCAAAATTAACATGGAAAACACACCAAAAATCACATAAACTATTTGGCCAAATACCTTTGGTTTGGAAAGAATTTTTTCAATTTTTGCTAATAGATCTTTAAACATTTTAAAATTACAAAAAAGCCCCTAAAAAGTTTAAAAATGCATGTGAAAATATGTAAAAAAATTCCTAAAGGTGCTTACAGTGTTCTACTAAGCATAGATGGCCTTGAAAAAATGTTCAATATTTACAATTTGGTCTGTACACTTTCCATAACTGCAAAAGCAAGCGATAAGCTTTTTGAGGAGAGTAAACTATATTACTAGATTCATATCCCAACTCCCTAACAAATGGGACCTCATTTTTGACTTTTTTACAAATAAAATCCGAAAGAGTGGAATGATGCATGTCAAGAAGCCTTTGATAAAGTTAAACATTATCTATCAAGCTCGCCAGTGTTAGTACCATCAATGCCCAGTCGACCTTTAATCTTTTACTAGGCAATCTTCGATAAGTCTATGGGTTATGTATTAGGGTAGCATAATGAGTCAGGAAGGAAGGAACAAGCAATCGACTACTTAAGCAAAAAGTTCATGGAATGCAAGTGCAATTACCCCGTAGTCGAGAAGTTATACTATGCTTTAGTGTGGATAGCCAAGAGACTCAGGCAGTACATGCTGTATCACACCACGTGATTGATTGCAAGGCTTGATCCTATCAAGTATCTATGCAAAGCCCCTGCACTATTAGGAAGGCTAGCTAGATGGCAAGTTATCCTTTTTGAATATGACATTGCTTATGTCAGTCAAAAGGCCATTAAGGGCAGTGCGATAGCTGACTTTTTGGCATGTCAAACGATAGTTGGCTATGAACCTTTAAATTTTAACTTTTCATATGTGAATCTAATTTGCATTTCTGAAGATGAAGACACCTCTAACCAAGATCAATTACTTTAGGACATGTAAATCTAATATGTATTTTGATGGAGCATCAAACGTTCTAGGACATCGAATTGGGGCAATATTGATGTCACCTGACGAGAATCATTATTCGTTCACGGCAAGGCTAAATTTTGATTACACAAATAATATCGCAGAATATGGAGCTTGTGTCATGGGGCTTCAAGTAGCCATTGAGAGGAATGTCAAGATGTTATAGGTGTTCAATGATTTGGCACTACTCATCAACTAATTGAAAAGGGAATGGCAAACTCGTGATGCCAAGCTGATGTAGTATAGGAAGTTGATAGTAAAGCTCAAGAAAGAATTTGATGATATTAGTTTTTGATATATACCTAGAGAAAAAAAAAACTAAATAACTGATGCTTCGGCTACCTTGTCATCCATGTTTAAAGTCAACTAAGAGTCGGACATTGCTCCTATCCAGATGAGCATCTACATAACTCCAGTTCATTGTCATAGTGTCAAAAAAGAGAAGGATGCCTACCATGGTACTATACATCCTTCGTTACATCAAGGATCAATAATATCCTAAACTGCAACTAAGACTGATAAAAGGACTATTAGAAGGCTAGCTATAGGATTTATTCTCGATGGAAAAATCTTATACAAAAGGAGTCACAATCAAGTATTACTTAGACACATTGATACTCTTAAAGCCAAAAGGATCCTAAAAAAATTTCATGAAGGGATTTGTGGCACACATGCTAATGGACATCGGTTGGCCAAGCAAATCATGAGAGCGGGTTATTACTAGTTAACCCTCAAGAGAGACTACATCAATTACGTTTGAAAATGCCATAAGTGTTAAATCTATGTAGACAAGATCAACGTCCTTTCAGCACCACTTCACATCATGACAGCCCTATGGCCCTTCTCCATGTGGGGCATGGATGTGATCGGGCCAATCACCCTTAAAGCTTCTAATGGGCGTCATTTTATCTTGGTAGCGATCAACTATTTCACCAAATGGGTGAAGGTTGCCTCGTATGCTATTATCACCAGATCGACCATCTGTAAGTTTGTCAAACAGGACATTATCTGTAGATATGGCCTCCCAAACCAAATCATCATAAATAACATAAGCAACTTTAAACAATAAAATGATGCAAGCAGTCTGCTCATAGTTCAAGATTCAGCATGATAATTCTATCCCTTATCGCCCAAAAATGAATGTGGCATCGAGGCTGCCTACAAAATCATTAAAAGCATAGTTGAAAAAAATGGTCGAGACTTACAATGACTAGTATAAGAAGTTATTCTTTGCATGTCATGCCTATCAGACCTCAGTTTGCACTTCCACGGGTGCTACCTTGTTTTCTCTTATCTATAGGATGGAAGCTATACTGCCTATCGAGGTTGAAATCTCTTCTCTCAGAATCTTGATGGAAACCAAACTTGAATAAGCTAAATAGCTCAAGAAGAGATACGACCAACTCAACCTCATTGAGGAAAAATGCATGAAAGCCATCTGCAATGGTCAAATGTATTAAAGACGCATGATCCAAGCCTACGGTAAAAAGATGTGCCCACAATAATTTCACCTAGGTGAATTGGTATTGAAAAAGATCTTCCCAATTCACAAAGATGCACGAGGTAAGTGGACCCCTAATTGGGAAAGACCGTGTGTCGTGAAATAAGCCTTCTCTGAAGGGGCCCTAATCTTGTCAAAAATAGACAACAATGTCTTGCCCAACCCAGTCAGCTCAGATTCCATTAAGAAATATTACACATAGAGAGCAAAAACCTGAAAAGGCATTTTTTTTAAAAAAAAAAAGAGAAAACAAAAAAAAAGGGGGGGTTTAGATGAAAATCCGAAAAAGGCATCTAGGCAGCCAACCCAACTACAGTTGAAAAACCCACAAAGGTGACTTAAGAAGATCATTTTTAATGGGGCTTAAACTGAAAGTACCTACAGGACAATGCAAAGTAATCCTAAAGATCTTTGAAGATCAGCTCATACTAGCCACATTTATTGTTCGAGAAAGATCTTGAAAAGCATGTAAGGAACATCTATGTCATAACTGTTAGAGGTATCTTCTGCCCAAAAGATTATACTTCTAGCCACCGAATTACTTGTTTGTCAAATAGTATACTGAGTTATGTCTCTTTGTTGTCATGAATAAAAATTATCTTGTTTCTTTTAACCCCTGTACAATTCACATTGCACTTATCATTTAATTGATAATATTTGATAATCAATTGAAATACGCATTAGGACATCTCGATATTACATAAAAAGGAAAAGAAAAGCATAAAAAACTCTATTCACGCCCTGATCGTCAAAATCATAGACTTTTTGCGTCCAAACACCAATTCGGCATGACCATACACTAAACCATTTCTTGCTTTCACAAGCTATATCTTACGAAAAAAACCATTTTAAGCCAACCAAAAATTGACCCATGTGTTTTATCCTAATCCTATCAAAACCAAAAATATTAACCTAATCAGGCAAACAATCTTCAAATTGTTGATAAAGCCTTCTAATTGTCAGAAAAATGATTGAACCTCTCGAATTGGGAAATGTAATAATCTAAATTCTTAAAAAAAATTCTCATATTCCCAATGGAGCTGGGATAACCTATAATCCCTAACGTGATTAGGAAAATTCTTATCCATATTCAACAAAGATTAATCGCCATCCCTATGAGAGTCTAAATGACGTACAAAAATAACTATGGCTATCTCCCATATTAGACTTCATATTATGCAATCATGACAGCATTCCACATCATGCATTCACATTACCACCATACATCATGATTTTTGCAATATTACTTCAAGCCAGGTTCACCAAACCTCCGAGGAGTCCTTGGTAAGAACTTTGAGCTTTGTAAACCAAGCATTATTCAGGAAGGCACCTATCAAGAAACCTTGTTAAACCCATATGAGCTAGGGGTAATAAACTTGTCTATAAACAACCTGATGCCAATCATACCCACATCAAGCCCATAAGTCAATGGCACCTTTTCAAAGCCCACAAGTCAATGGCACCTTTTCAAAGCCTACAAATTAGTGACATCTTTTTAAAACCTACAAGTTAGTGGCACCATTTTCAGAGTCGATAAGTCAGTGGCACCTCTTCAAAGCCCATAAGTCAGTGGCACTTTTTCAAAGCCCATAAGTTAGTGGCACCTTTTTCAAAGCACAAAAGTCAGTGGCACTTTTTTTAAAGCTCACAAGTCAGTGGCACCTTTTTAAAGCCCACAAGCTAGTGGTAGCTTTTCAAAGATTGTAAGTTAGTGGCACCTTTTCAAAGCCCACAAGTTAGTGGCATCCTTTCAAAGCCCATAAGTTAGTGGAACATTTTTAAAGCCCACAAGTTAGTGGCACCCTTTTCGAAGCCCACATAAGCCCATGGCAACCAAGTCTAAGTCAAAGCCCCCATAAGCTAATGGAACCTAAGTCTAAGTCAAAGCCCGCATAAGCTGGCGGCACCTACATAAAAAATCCATATTACTATGCACCTGCCTAAGGGGGTCAAACCTTAGAAAACCTAACACCCTAGTGTTCTAAGGAGCATTATTCCACCCTGGACAAAAAAGTGTTTATTCATCTTTGCCCTGTTCCTGATTCTTAGCAATGGTCAAAAAGGGCAGTTGTAGACACCTTATTTTGTCCGAGCTAAATTTTAGCAACCTAAGGCATGGATGTGAAAGGGGACAAAATGATATGGCATCAAATGATGTAGTTCAAGGTGTCCGGGGACAAAATATATGAGAAAAATCATAATTTTTCTTGAATGTATTGATACATGGTTTTCATGTATTGATACAATGCTCTAACATGCCAAAAATTTGAAATATCCCCATTTGTATTGATACAAAATGTAGATGTATCAATACATGAGCTTATGTATCAATACAAGAGCTCATGTATCTATACTAGGCCATGCTAAAACCAAAATATGCATTCTGTAAAGAAATGTATCGATACATATCAACATCTATTGATACAATGGTTCATAGTATCAATACAATGATCATTGTATCGATACAATGTTCATTTTATTGATACACTTAAGGTTTTTAGACCAAATGTATTGATACATTCTATAATGTACAGTATATATAGGCCATTTTCCATGACCTGGGCATTTTGATTCATCCACCATTGGTCAAAAACTTAATTTTAACTCGTTTCTTTTTATAAAAAATAACCAAAACCCATATCAGACTGCGAATTTGGACTTTTGAATTAATTAAAACATTTTTGAAGTCTAAATTAGATCAAAAAAATTCAATGTCACATATCACCCTACTCCTTCCTAGTTTGTTGACCAAGATCACCATCAACCACCCTATTTGCTAAAAAATCGTTTTAGCATTTAAACCAGCCACCCTATATTAATCACATTGGTAGCAAGTTGCTTCCTACAGCCACTCTATAGCCACCAAGCTGGCATCACTTTGTCCCCATTGAGAAATGACCAAACCACCTCTAAATTGGCTCCACAATACTGGTATAAATAGACCACTTATATCTTAGTAAAAAAAGTCACATTCCAGCTCATGTTCAGCTTTTAAAACACATTCCTACACAAGGAAAGTAGAATTTTGTAGCCCTTCACTCACCACCTAAAAACAACCCTTAAACACTTATTTCCAACCATTACACATTCTAAAAATCACCCTCATCCATACCAAAACCAAAACCTCATTGTTTTTCTTCTTTCCTTGCTTATTAACAACGAGGAAAAGAAAGAAATTCAAGCCATCTCTGCTGCTCCAACTATTTGGCCAAAATTGAAGTTTTATTGGTGTAACTTCTTACTTTATCACTTCTATTTTTTGTTTTCCAACATCCTCATCATTTTAGTGAGCTCTCCATGTTTCCATCACTCTTTTAAGATTCTCATGCATTATTGTGGCCTTTGGTTGTGGTAGTTTAGGATTTGGATGCTTAATGCCCCTTTGATGTGCAAATTGCCTGATTTCATCCTCATTATTTTGATAGCTCTTACTCGTGAATTTTATGCCATATCCATGCATATTGTTATGATTAATGCATGTATGAATCATTAGCCTAACATATTTCAAGCATATTTATACAATAGCTTACATCTTGTCATGAATCATTGTCACCTTGAACTTCTATAAAATTTTCTTTTCAAAATGCATAACACACTCTTTGTCAAGAACATTGGTAAAGTTTGCATCCCTATTTATGTTTTACGCCATCCCCTTGTATGTTCATTGTCTTCTCCTTGTCTAAATGCATGTTTGATGGCTATCAAAACTGATTTTCAAAACCTCCCCAAGCCAAGCATGTTACCCTTAACCAATGAGAAGTAGAATGAACTTAGTATTTTCCTTAAAGTTAGCAAAATATCTTGGGAAAAATTAAGTTTTCTAGATCTGGAATCTTGGTTAAACGAGCTCAAATCTTCTGATTTTGCAATGAAAATGGCCTTACACTTATTCCTGAAATGTTCGTGCCTTGTTTTTTAGTGGAAACCTTGAGTGGTATGATTAATAGGCTATTCCATCGTCCTAAAATACTCTGGGCTGGACAAATGAGTTCGTGATGCTCATGCCACTCTTTCCCTTGAGTCATGGATGTTTAAATGTTGACTACATGAGTTTGGATCCGTAAACATAAAGAAAATAAGAAATATCATCTACTTTATATTATCCCCTGTTGGCAACAGCACTGTTACATATTGAAAAATCACTTTAAAATCCAAAATGATTTTTTGTTAATTTTATAATATTTTTCTCTGAAAGTGTGTTAAAATACCTTTAAAACAAGGTTTTGTTCATCCCCGGGTCAGTTCAGATGAAAGAGGTATAATTTTTCAAACCTAGACTATCCAGAATCCCTAGAATGAACAAAGTGCATTCTGGTTGGGCCTTTTAAGCCCACCAAACGGTTTTTCCAAATCCATCCATCATTTTTCGTAAAACATTCATGAAATTCCCTTTCTAGGGAGGTACTATTTGCAGTTTTTTGATACCAAATGAGTTCAAAATAATTTTTCAAATTTTGACACACCTTATCTTTTGTACGCTCTGCCAGTAGCAAAATGAATCCAAACTTGAAAATTTATTCCCTGGGAAAGTGACATTTTGGGATATTTGAATATTTTTAGGTTGACCCTCGTCAAGTTACCTGTATAACGGTATCCTGTCCACCCTCTAAAGCCTTCAAACTAATTTAGAATAAATTCATAAAGTAGGATAGCGAGTTGCTATCCCTTATTTTCGGTTATGGTCAAAATTGAGTTATTTTCCCAAATTTTGTCTCAAGACATTCGAATGTCTCCGTATTACCACGGTCAGACTCAAGAACATGCTTTGACCTCTCATAGGCTTGTATCAAGGCATAAACATATTTTGCATCTTTACCATCCTCATTCACAATAATTTTTTTTTTGCCAAAAGTTGTCGAAACACTCCCACATTTCCTAAATAATAAAGTTTTGTCAACTTAAGTTTTCTAACTCCACTTTCCTAAAGAGTGTCAGACGTGTCACTTTTAGGGATACTCCAACGTTGACCTTCCAAGGGGATACTCCAACCTCGCTTTTCCAAATTGTTGAGATTGAGAAATCTTTCTTTGTCAAAATAATTTGTCATCCATGGGGATACTCCAACCCCAACTTTTTAAAGGGATACTCTAACCTTGTCTTTCAACTGCAATTAATTTTTTTCGTTTTTCCTAGACTTCCATGAATGTGTCAAACAAATCTTGTTCAATCAAGAAACACAGATGCATCTCGAAAATTGTCGATTTGGTTATTCCTAAATAATCGATGCCAATTACGAGATAAATTCCAATAGTCCATTCCTTTTCTTTATCATTGCATTGAATGATCCATGTTATGTTACTTTTTTGTTGCCTTACTAACATGATTTCTTTGTGATGATTATTTGTATTATGTTTTCAAACCATTTCAAATAAAATTAAAGGTAATGTTCTGCGTGTGTATCTCTTCAGTGCCCAAATGGAACATTCCATTTTCAAAGTAAAAGCCAGAGGTCATTTTATTAAAAATTTTGATATTCTCCATCTCTTTGAGGTATATATGAGATTAAATCTTTTTTATCAAAACCTAGATTTGTATTTCTATAAGATTCATGCATTAAAAGAGGGTTACATCAAACTAGTGATGAGGTATGATCAAAAAAATAAAAACCAAGATGAGACATAGCTAGTAAGGTACCGATTTCAGGCATCGGGAAGATGTTCATACCTTACCGTGCATAACCAACTTCCTAACCCAAATGGTGAATCTTTGTACTACATAGACCACGAGATTGATGTTTTGAGTTTCGTAACTCAAAACATAGGTTTCACTAGGCATCTGGTCATGCCTAGCCCAAAATGATCAGTGGCAACTCCATGCATTAACCATTTTATGATGGTTATCTAAGATCGAAAAGATGAGTGATTCATCTTATGGTCCCCTTCACTGTATCACAAGTCAAGAATCCATACATTCTCGTTCTCATCACATCGCGAAAGTAAAGTCTCGATCAAGAAGACATTTTCAAGTCAAAAAATATTTTAAGTCGTACGCACTCATAGATCCGCGAGGATCCACCCTAGGGTACATTGCGATAACAAAGCACATCAATACCAGCTGGACAAACATGATCTCATAATCCTGAATTTAATCCTTTTTGAACATGTGGCTCACTTATCCATAATACATGCCATCATTATGTAAAATATTTTCCTAATAATTTCAATTAAATCTCATCAAATGCTCTTGGAAAATGTAAAGACATGATCAAATAGTGATCAATATAATAAACATACTACTTCTTAAAAAAAGGATCCATTGATAGTTGACCTAATGATAAAGTGGGTACAAAGTTATGATCCTACCTCTCTGAGGGAAGAAAATGATGGCTCTATAGGACTAATCCACCAATTAAAATCCAAAGTGAAAGCCCACTAAAAGGCCCTATACTTAAGCCTAATCCTAAAAGGAAACAATATACTTCTTACAAAACATAAACTTAAAGTGTCGTAATAACTATGGAAAATTTAAAATTCATCTCATCATACGAGAAAAAATATGGCAATGAAAATCATTTTCACATGTGTAAATATGATATTAATGATCTCTATAAAAAATGGAAGATGACCATAATAAATCATTTTTACATATGCAAATATGATATGGATCATTTTCACCTAAGCTATACATGTATGCAGGAAATCGCTGTGCTAGTTATTAGATCCCGATAAGACATATAAGGTGTATTTTAAATCATCTTGCTACATACAGAAAACATGTAAAAACATTATAAAATTAATTCACCATGTATGAATTGTTAGGGATTACTTTGCCATTCCATGGCACAACATAAAGGATTACATTTGGAATAAACTAGATTTCATTTTATGATATAAAGTAATCTTTTACTCTAATTAAGCTAGGGTTATTTGGGAATGTTCTCTATTTGCACTATGGATTTGTATTAAATATGGATTGTATAGGGCCTGACTATCTCAACTCGATTGTATGCTATTGTGTGAAAGCTTGTTCATTATAAAAAGGTGCATACGTTTGTATGGGAGATCGACGGATTCTTAGTAAAAGTTAGTTTTTGTGTAGCAGATTTTGTGTTTTATTTTTTTTTACCTTTTTCCCCTACAAAAATCATTAATAGGAATAAATCAAATCAAGAAATGCACACCGCACATAGCAACAGAAAATTATGCATCCTTAACCAATAAAAAAATACAATAAAAGTCGTAATTAAAAATATGTAAAATGCTAATGAGTATACATATAAAAATATTAAACATATTTAAAACAAACAAAAACTCCTTTTGTTAATATCAATGTTATTAAAGGATATAAAGTTTTTCACAAAACATGTTACTATCTTTCTGCTTGTTACAAACATAATACACAATATTACACTTTTAACTAAGATAACGATAGGTAACCTTTCTAGATTAGCTTAAACACATAGATGTTTCCAACCTCAAACTATTACCTACAACCATCGTGAGAACTAGCATGACCAGACAATCTATCAAACTGTGTTATTAGACTTTGCTATACATAAAGCAACAAAACAACCACCGAATGTAAAAACTTTTCATAACCCAAACTTCTGGAACACTTTTCTTTATTTTTTTTGACATTAGTACCTCGTAATATACGTGTATAGGGGAAAATGCTTTGCCATGTCCATTTTATGTTGGGAAGAAACAAAATCCTAATGTATGAATAAAATAATGCTTTAGCATGCCCAGCATTTACTAAGGAACAAACCATCAATTCAGTGAAAACACTTCACCATAGTTTATTTCGCTAAATATAAAAAAATTCAAAAATGCTTTTGCAAACAAAAATTTCATTCTATTGATATCAATCATTCTTCTAAGATACAAACCTTCATCAAATACACAATTCAAATCTCTTCACCAGTTCCATGGATGAATTATTCATGAAGTATGTTTTGCTTTTTTTCCCCTATAGGTTAAGGCTTGGCTTTTTGTTGGAGCTGTGATTGATGTAGGGCTAGTAGTTGCTCATGTTACTTATATACAAATTTTGAAAACCTGTGATGGGATTTTATTGGTTCATCTCTTTTTTTCGCTATGTAGGTAATGTCCTGATATTTTTACAGGAATTTCATTAGCTTTGCAACATTCAATGGATTTATGCTTTTTTCATTTGAATGAATTTTTTAGGTTATTGTTGTCCACTTTGAAATTTCTTGGCTCTGATCTCGCATCTATTTATTCTAACGGCTTTTGTTAGACTTCCAATGAAAAATACCTAGATCAATTATATTCTGTTATTTATGAGTTAGTGTACACTGACCAATTATTTTAATATTATTTTTAGATAATGCATAACTAACAACTTCCCCAAATAGCATTGATCAAACTGTAACTCAAGCATTAATCACTCCCTGAATTAAAAGGAGTGAAAAAAAAGATCGACGACATCTTTACATCAATCCCTACTACGTAAGGGTAATAGCATAAAATAGCTTGTAGGTAAAGTTTTTAATATTTATAGTCTTTACCACAACAACCATAAACACTAATAAATGGAATCAACAAAAACATACCTCCCATTACATCAGGAAACGTGCTCTGGAGGCCCAACCTTTGGCTTACTTGGACCCTGTTTCTTGTGTTGCAAGTCAAGTTTTTGACTTTTAAAGGTTTAGAACTTTAAGCATGTGCTAAGGTCCAAAATTATTACCCCATCATTATAGAAACCTTACTTTGTCCGAGCTAATTTTTAGCAATCTAGAGCATGGACACAAGAGGGGGTGATGATCGTTGCTAGGCAAAAAAGTATTTTGAGGATGTTAAGAAGGCCTAGGGATCATATAAAAGGTAAATACAAAGATGTGGTATCAAATGACATAGTCCAAGGTATCCAAGGACAAAAGATATGAGAAAATTCAAGATTTTACTTGAATGTATCGATACATGATTCTCATGTATCGATACAGTGCTTCAGCGCGCCAAAATTTTGAAATATCCCTATTTGTATCGATACAACATGTAGATGTATCGATACATAAGCCTCTGTATCGATACAGGACCTCATGTATCAATACTA
>JBBYHO010507577.1:8251-21044 GCA_038382025.1 Adansonia gregorii | reverse complement strand
TCTACAAATAAACTGTTTAAGACTTGAGCTGGGTGGTTGGGCCATATATTCGTGTTATGTAAATTTAATTTTTTATGTCATGTTGTATCCTAATTATTTTTTATATTGTGTTCATATCTTACAATCATATTATATTTAAAATTGTTATTTTAATTGTAAAAAAACTCTAAATGTTTTTGTTAGATGTCATAAATTATTCGAGCTATTATTTGTTTTAATTAAATTTGGTAATTTTAGAAAGAACAAAGGAAAGAGAAAAAAAAAAGGAAAAAGTTTGTATGTTTGTGTTATATTTTTCATTTGTTCAAAGTATTAGAAATTTATATACTTTTCATACTAATAATTTGTTTTAGTTATATTTTAACATATTCGTGTATTTTTATCATGTTCATGTTAATGTTATTTTTATATTATGTTTTAATTATTTTGCACGTTGTGTTTGCGTCATATGTCAATTCATCATATATCTTATATTGTTTGTTTGAATTAATTTAAGGAAATTTGTATATTCGTAGAGTAATCGGGTAATATTTCAATTCATCAAATATTATGCATAATTTTTTATAGTGATTAAACTTTGAAAAATAATGTGTGTTCAAAGTATCATAAATTTATATAAATTTTACATATGAATAATTCCTTTTATATAAATTTTGACACACTTATTTATCCGTATCATGTTCATGTTATTTTCGTATCGTATCATATTTTAACTATTTTTCTCATATTTTATTTGTGTAGTATCTTGATCCATCTCATATATTGTATAATTTGCTATAGTGATTCAATTTTAATTCTAAATTTATTTATATAAAAATTAGATTATTAAATCTATCATACATTAATATAAATATTATATTCAAAACTTTAATATAATTTCTCAAAAGTCATATTTTAGTATATATAAATACTCCCTCCGTTTCATATATCACCCATATTTCATGTTGATTTCAAATTTCGCACAAAATTTAAGAAATGTGGAGTTAAAATTTGAATTTTATTTGATTATAAAGGTTTTCTTAAATTATCCTTACTTTGAAAAATAGAAGAAAGTGAGTAGTTATAGTTAAAGGATAATAAAAAAATAAATATGGTTTTACATAAACAAATATTCTCCGGAAATAATATCCTGGGAGATTAACTAATTTTTCTATCAAATCTTAGTATAATAAGACAACGTTTTACAAACCAATTAAATAAATGCATTTGTTTATTAAATCTAGTCTTTGCTTCTAAGAAAGCAAAATTAATTTATGAGGGCTAAACCAATTTTTAAAGGGTTAATTATACAAATAGCCCTTTATTATATCGCTTTTTTCAAATAAGTATCTAAAAAAAATTTCAAGATAAATAGATACTTATATTATGATCCATCAAATATATAAGTACTTAGTACTAATGCCGTTAAATAAATGTTGATGTGGCATTTAATATCCAATCTGATTGTGACACGTTGCATTTTTTAAAAATAATAATGTGATATATTTGTCATGTGTCTTAATCTTATTAGATATTAAATGCTATGTCAATATTTATATAACAATATTAGTGCAAAGTGCTTACGTGTTTGATGTAATTATGATGCAAGTACCTATTTGGGGTTAAATTTTTTCTTAAAGTACTTAATTGAGAAAAGTGATAATATCAAAGCTATTTGTGTAATTAACCTATTTTTTAAAATGTCAAACCTAGTGGAATCCCTTGACGAAAATAGTGTGGCTTATACACCGCGTAGATTTTTTAAGGTTGCAAGTTTTAAATTACTTAGGCTTAACATATCCTTCTCAACTTTGTTAACTAAATAGAAATCAGATACACGAAGAACTCAGAAAAATATATATTGTTTCACCAAAGTTTTTAACTAACCCAATATATATATATAAATATATATATTTATATATATATATTTGAACAAGATTGTTGCCCAACATTTTGTAAGAGAAGGTTCCAATTCTTCCGTTCAAGAAATTGATTATATTAGGTGAACTCACCTTTAACCCTTCCAAAAAGAAAAAGAAATCCGCCCACTCGATTTCTAAATATCTGAGAAACACCTCCCTGGCTTCCCTCGTTCAATTTTCTATTTTAGCAGCAAAATAAGGGTCCCGTGTTATACATGCTTTTGTTTTAAGCAAGTAAAAATATTGGAACCAGGCCACTTTCTCCCTTTTTGGTCAAAGATAAATGTTCGGAATTCGGATACACCGTTACAACAACAACAACAACCAAAAAAAAAAAGGAAGGAAAAAGGTAGTTGCAGTTAGGCCTGTAACTCGCCAACAAAAAGTTTGTTCATCAGACATTGTAACATTGTAATTAAGTTTTTTCTTGGTAGTTCCACTTTTCCCAGGTTCTTCTCTACTTTAAGAGGGAAATTCACATATGTTTAAAACCCAAGCTTTATTGTGTTAATTTCCCAAACAAAAATTTCTTTTAAAGGTCCTGGAATACACTGCAAGTGCAAGCCTTGTCTGAAAAAAAAAAAAAAACATGAATTTCAATGTGACACTGGCTTTGCTACTTGTGAGCGTTATAGGAATTGCCATTCAGGGTGTTCATGGCAAGGTGGTGCAGTTTATTTTCGGGGATTCCTTGTCTGATGTTGGTAATAACGGGTACCTTTCTAAGAGCCTGGCTCAGGCCAGCTTGCCTTTTTATGGTATTGATTTTGGGAATGGTCTCCCCAATGGGAGGTTCACCAATGGCCGAACGGTTGCTGATATAATAGGTGAACTTTTTAACTAATAGCAATTTAAATTGCGATAACGTATTGCATTGCAACTATTATTTAAATTCCAGATGAAAAAGTTAAATCACATAAGGTATTTTAATGTTAGTGCTGGTTTGTCTTTGAGAATTTCTGAGCACTTTCATGTTACGATCTGTTGTTTGTACATCAGGTGACAGGACTGGTCTCCCAAGGCCACCAGCTTTCTTGGATCCATCTTTGACTGAGGATGTAATATTGGAAAATGGGGTAAATTATGCCTCTGGAGGAGGTGGGATTTTGAATGAAACAGGAGGTTACTTCGTAAGTTGCATGATCTCCATTAAATTTGCTTGCATTTTTGTTCCTAGGAAAAATAAAAATGGATGTCTCTCACCAGCTCTTAAAATGATTTTTTTTATATCCTGCTTTCAGATTCAAAGGCTCTCTCTTTGGAAGCAAATTGAGCTATTTCAAGGGACAACTGAATTGATTAAGAACAAACTTGGCAAGCAAGCAGCCGACAAGTTCTTTCAAGAAGCTCGCTTTGTGGTTGCTTTAGGGAGCAATGACTTTATTAACAATTACTTAATGCCAGTTTATAGTGACTCCTGGAAGTACAATGATCAAACTTTTGTTGAATACTTAATGGAAACACTTCAATTGCAACTCCTGGTAAACCGATTATCATCAAAGATTTGCTTTCTTAAATTCATGTACGAAGTACAATGCTGATTAACTCTGAGTACATGGGTTTTTTTTTTTTTTTTTCCGAAGAAATTACATAACTTGGGAGCGCGGAATTTAATGGTGTTCGGTCTAGGACCAATGGGTTGCATACCACTGCAAAGGGTCTTGAGTACATCTGGAGAGTGCCGGGAAAGAGCAAACAAGCTGGCTCTCAGCTTCAATAAAGCTGCGACCACGTTATTAGCCAATTTGCGAAGTAAACTTCCCAACTCTAGCTTTAGGTTTGGGGATGCTTATGATGTTGTAGATGATGTGATTCGCAATCCGGACAAATATGGTGAGTCCATGTCCCTGCAAAAATAGATGTTTTTCCTCTCATGGCAAAGAAAAAGTTAAAGACTTGGCCTTATCATTCATCCCTTTTTTTAATTATCGGCATATGATGATTGATTGGGACTTCGACTTTTTGCAGGCTTTGGTAACTCCGATTCTCCATGTTGTTCGTTGGGAAGGATTCGACCTGCTCTCACATGCTTACCGGCATCAACACTGTGTAATGATCGAAGCAAGTATGTGTTTTGGGATGAGTACCACCCATCAGATAGTGCCAATGAGCTCATTGCTAATGAGCTTATCAAAAAATTTGGGTTCCTTGGTGATAACGCACATGCCCCTACCCCTGCTCCAGAGTCTGCCATCGCTCCGTCTCCTGGTGATGAATAAATAACTTATATAATACATGCCCCTACTATCACTGTAAAAAAATCAGCTTTGCTTTAAAATCTTCGATGAGTTGGTGTAATGTAACAAGCATTTAAATTGTTTCTCAATTACAAATAATCCCTCTTAGATTCTAACTGTTATTTATCAATTCCCTAAAGACTTCACCCCATTCATATTGCTATCTCTCTTTCTTTCAATTTTATATTCCCTATAAGTCTAAATGTTCAGCACAGATCAAATTTGGTATGTTATTATATATATATATATATATATATAGAATCATTATTTCTATTTATATCCAAATATGTGCCATACGTCAAAATGGATAGGAGTTTGGTTTATATAGATATATCTTAACAAGCAGTTACATCAAATCCAAAGTAAATAATGATTTGCTACGCTAGTAACTGAATCGTCAGAAGGTAAAAACCTGTGAACAAACCGATTAACGGCATTAAAACGGTATTTACTCAGATTTTAGTAAGCTTTATATTCGTCAAATATAATTTAACTAAGTATAATTCACATTTTTTTACTAGAAAATGCTTGTCCTGCAGTCACCTCCATTAGAGAGTTAAGCTTCTTTCACTGGCAGTTAATTCATTGCTTTAAAAAATCAAATTGAGTTAGTTGATTGGATTGGTTTAATAGAGAATTCAGCGTGGTATATGTTATAGGATCAGAATTTGGAAATTAGTGAACAACCGGCTGAGCCCATAAGAATTGGTTTTCAGCCTATTTCTAATTTTTTTTTAATAAAATTACTTTTTGTGATGATTTTTTAATCTTTATAACTTTTGAATATATATAAAAAATCAGAATACTTACCAGGACTCTTCATTTTTTTTTTTACTTTTCATTAGAAAATATTATTCAAATTTTTCATTTTTATAAATGACTTGTGTTCGAAAGCCATATTTAACTTATATTCGAATATATGTATAGAAATATGATCTTTTAAATATATAAAAACTTATAAATCATTAAAGATATTATACATACTCTCATATTTGACGCTATCCTTGAGTTTGAATATCACACTTCAAATATACATTTGTATACTTTTCTGAGATAGTGCTTATGAGATTATTAAACATATGTTTCCATCCATTTCAAGCGATACATTTTTCCCACAAAATGCCATGCAAAATGATATGATATTGGCCATCCATCTCCATCGGACATACGAAAAGGAACAAGCAGAATGGGGGGAAAAAAGTAGTGGTAATTAGGAAATTGAATGCTTAACACATCATCACATTCCACTTTCTCCACTTAAAAAACAAAAGCACATGGAGAAACTGCCTTGAGTATTTCCATGGGCTTTGCGGGCGGTTCACCTAAGAGGTTGCTTTTTTTTTTTTTTTTTCTTTTGAAGGAAGGAGATTCAAACTCTGCACATTAAATACTGAGAAGATAGACTAACCATTAAAGAGCCCATTTTTTTTAAGTGAACATTTTATGAAATTGGTTAACGTATCAATAGGTCAGGCCGTACTTGATATAGTTTTTCTCATGTTCTATTCGATCGGTTCGAAAATCTTGATTATTATTTATGAATTAATAAAAAATTATTTTACATTAATATTAATATATTTTTATAATTCAATTTAAGTAAAATATATTTTTATTGTTAAAGAATAATTAGGGTTGGGCAAAGGGTCAAATTATGAAAAGCTATGTCTGAGGTTTAGTCCACTCGGTTGATAGACAAGTCTGATTGTCCAACACCAAATTGCAAAAATATAAACTTTTTGGTATTTTATTTGACTTGATATGTTACCCAAATTTGAAAGTGATTGTAAGGTATAAATATGAACAAGTATTATTATGCTCAATTTTTTTATTTTTTTATATATTTGAAAGATTGTATTTTTATTTCTCTATTTAAAACACACATACTTAAAAAAAAAAAAAAGGATTTTTTTAACCCACAGACAGAGGATTGAGAGTTATGCTTGATTCCATCATCCAACTAAGACATAACTCTCCTGTATTGCTAAATTATCTTATTGATTTTGAAATATGTTCGGTTAATTGTAAGAACAATACTTGCTTATTGAAGCATGAAAACCAAGAGATGCTGATAAAGTTTTTAATCTCATTATAAGGAGGCGATGCAGTTTCACTACACAACATTTTACCAGACTATCAGAAACATAAAAACATACATCAAAAGTAAAAATATCCGAGAGCTCAAAGCTTAGTTCAAATGATTCATATAATTATTTTTAAAAAGTGACATGTTCAAATTTTAGCACATATAACCCTTTTTCTTACTCTTAAATTAAGTCATTCTTTGTCTAAGAAAAAAGAAAAGGAATTTTGGCAATAAGGATATGAACTATTGAATTTCAATTCAAGCTGCCAAGAACTTTCAAATGTGTTCCAAGCAACACAGATGAAAAGGGTTTCACTTCGAATTTAACAGCTCCAAAAATGGAAAGACTTCCATTGAACAATCAAAGCCACTGTCCACGAATTTTTTTTTTTTTTTTTACCGACGCCAAAAATAGATTCTACTTATTAAGCAGGAATAAACAATGAAGTTGCACCTAGAGGATGGGCTGCAAAGATGAGACAGATTTTGCACCGCCCCAAAATTAAACTATCATCAACTTTTGCAGTCAAACTATATGTTGACTTGCAGTTAATAATCCATCTCATAAAACTACAAAATGTAGATTATTAATATCCAACATTTGTAGTGCTAGAATTTACATCTTAGAATTTTAGACATGATGCAAGAATATTATATAAACACCATATGTTTAATAAACATGCAAAAAATGTAATAGCTACAATACGATGGTTAAATATGATTACTAAGATTATGAGACATTTAATATAAATATCGTATTTATATTTAAAATTTTAACACATCTAATAGTTTGTAATATATTTAAATTTACATAATTGATACGAGAAAAATATGTGAATATCACAGTACACGAACTGCTTTGCTTTCTTTTCCTTTCTCTTCAGTACCGTCACAGCTTCTCAAATTTCACTCAATACAAGTTAACTCCCCAGCCCCCAATTTATCAAATCTACCTACAGAAAAATAGAAAAGAAAAACAAATTTTAGAAGCCAAAGCTCGACGAATTGAAAGATTATAGATCAAAATCATATTTACATCAATCTTAAACATTGTATAATGCTATGAATAACATACACCTATTAATTAGAGAAACTAACAACACGAAACGTTTTATCACATCATGTTTATCGCAGTTACAAATGTAAAAAATTGTTACCGTGGGTCATTTGTGAAAGTGTAAGCAGAGAAGAAAATCAAAATTGTATTGGAGCCATGATAGCATATCAGTCAAACTAATGCCTTGGAGTTGGAGTGCCTCGTTTATTAGCTTCTGATCCTGGATAATCATGCAGCTTCACGTCCACCCTCCGCTTAATGATTTATGCCTCTGAACTTTTCTCAGTAGTTCCCTATGAATGAAAAAAAAAAAAAAAAAAACCGATATGTCACTAAGTTGAATCACGAGTTTCACCACGCTTCTAGCATTTGAATAAATGTGTATTTCAACTGCTTTGTTAATGAAGTACCAGGTGACGATATTCTCTAGAACTTGAGTTTCATGCATTAAGCTTTCTATTCCTAAAAAGCAAAGTTTAACATGTTATGGCATGCAGAAGAATAAGATCAAGAAATGTAGGAGATAGAGATTATAATTTATAAAATATCTACTTGTAACTGGGACAGCATTCAACCATATAATATGAGAAAACCCAACAGAACAACAAGTAGGCGAAAGAGAGTCCTTTTCATTGCTGACTTGCTGCAGCAGTCTTTCGAGTTGACAACTCAGTGCACGGCTCAGGGAAATTAAATAACAGTGTCTGAAGTGCGTTTATTGCTACTTTGGATATAATGAATATTATTGTAATCAATTGCAATAAATATCGATAGTGAAATAAATTAAATTCATAAAATAAAAATTATAATATCATATTATAACTGCTATTTAAGTCCTCTCATCTTACAGAGTTACTACTCAATACATTCATTTACATCATAGACCTTTCTAGACGTTTATGGATGGATGGTAGCAACTAACAACCATATTCCAAAGTCAAAAATTTGACAATAACAGAAAATTTTGTGGGGGCTTAACCCATTTCCGGTTTCTGCAGACCTCCCACTCATTTTCTTAATATCCCTGAAAATATGAACCATTGATAAGAAAATCACATACTGTGTACACTGAAGCTAAGTGAAGCTTGATATATCGTAATCATTATAATATTGAAGCCCACAAGGTGAGTGAAGCTGGAGCACACTATATTCAAAATGGAAGGTGACAAAAGAATGATGGTATGGCAGCGGCGGCAGCAGCAGCACCAAGAAAAACCTATGGTCTGTACTGGGAAATTATCGTTAGCATTTAAGGATTTTCAGACATCCAAGTTATCTGGTAATAATATATCCTCTCCTTTACATACTACTCATCGCTGTTCATACGATTTTAGTCCTCTCTACTAAGTGGTTCTCTGCTAACTATCATGGTTTATCTATTATTGTTATCTGGATGCTTTGGTTTTTTTTTAAAATATTCATGTCTAACATATGTTTAATATATATTTAAACATAAGTACGAGAAAATTTTAAAAAAATTAATAAAATATACCTATATCGACATATATATCGTGAAAAAATGAAAGCCCGATTACTTTACAAGAGAAATCACAACAAATTAATATACCATCGAAGTGGGCATAATTATGTGATATTCATATATATTAGGAGCAGCTAAATAGTAATTAAGTTTAATCGACAATATTTCAATTTCGACAGCATATGGTACTGCAAAAATGTCTAGGACATCTTAGTAGTACGAGAAATATATATAAAAGAATGCTAGGAACTTGCAATGATATTAAGCAAAATTTGTGCCTCTTTTTCCTGGTCAACGAGGAAAGATAATTTTTCAATTTCGTCCAAAAAAATCATTAACAACTATGTCATCTGGATTCAAATGAGTATTAGATATTTGTATGTGTTTATTTTGAGAACATCTTTCATAAAATTTCCTAGCTGTTTCTCAAGAAAACCATGGATATACATCTGTTCCAACATCTGATACTACTTGCAAACTAGTCTTAAAGTAGATACAATGTTGCAAAACTGAGGAAAGATAAATATTCAATTTCGTCTAAAACGTTAGCAACTATGTCATCTAGATTCAAATGAGTGTCGAATATTTATATGTGTTTATTTCGAGAATATCTTTCATGAAATTTTCTACCTGTTTTCTAGGAAAACCATAGATATACATTAGTTCCAATATTTGATAGTACTTGCAAACTAGTTTTTAAAGTATATACAATATTGCAAAACTAATTTTTCGATCCAGAAGTGAAAAGGTTGAGTTATTAACGAACAAGAGCAAAAAACTTTGATTCTTGAAACAAGACAAAAATGGTTGAATGGAAGTTAAGATACAGTAAGAAAATGGCTCCTTTAGCCTATATTGAAAGCCAGTTCACAACTTTCACTTTTTATTCTAACATCTTTGCAGAACAGCTAGTCAACTCTTGGAAATTTGTGTGCACGTTCTGAGATTGCATGTAAATTTAATAATTTTAAATATGATTATATAAATATAATATATAAAATATTGAATATGTTTATAATATGAATATATATTTAATATAAATTTTTAATATAATAAAATTTAAATAAATATAAAATATTTAAATATAATTATAATATGATAAAATAATAAACATAAAATAAATATACAAATTATCATATCTCAAAAAATTGTTAAAAATTGAATTAATTACATATTGTTTACATTTGATTTTCAGAAAGAAGAAAATTTAGGATTATCATGTATTTAGTCATAGAAACCTTTTGATTTTATCTTTTTTTTTTGCCAAATATTAATTTAGGCTTGAGTAGGCTTTGATCATTAAAGTATTCATTTTTGTCAAATTGATACTTAGAGAATAAAATTACACAATTGAGTATCCAAAATTTACTTCTTTCATGCACTTGAGTCCCTTTGACTAACATCGTTAATCAAACAATTAAAATTATGATATATGATAAAATATCATATTCTCTAATTGGACTGCAGAAACAAGGGTTCGATTGAAACTAGTATAGAAAATAACTTTCCTTTTATCCCTAAGTATTTTCTTTTTTAATTTATTTAATTTTTTAAAATTTTAAAATATTTTATTTTTAATTTATTTAATAAAATAACTATAATATTGATAATTTTTAAATATTATTATTTAACATGAATATAATTTAATATCTATTTTACTATTTAATATAAACATACTTTTTAATAATTTATTATATATACACATTTTTATTTAATATCTTTAATGATCATTTTTTCCTATTATTATTCACCTCTCTATCACTGCTACTTTTACATTGAAACACCTATCCCATAACTAATTCTAATTTACGTACTATAACATCTAATCCTACTAATTTTATCACTATTATTATTTCAATCTCAATATAGCCAACCTAAGTGAATCATAATAGAGTTAGATATTAAAATAAAATGCCTAACGAAATGTAAATTCAAATACTAGACTATGAAATTTAATTTTTTTTAAATATTAAATTAATTAAATAATAATATAATGCGTGAATCAAACGAGTATCTAATCCATTAACTTGCTCATGTCATCATTGTTTCTACGAAAAAAAAAGTATCAATATCCCACAATAAGATATAACTTTATCACTAGTAGTCAAGCCTTATTTCCAGTAGATTGAAGGGAAAAGGGGTAATTAAAAAGTCTACCAATAGCATATACTAAGTGGTAGATTGAATTATTCCCTTTTACCTTTGGTTGGCTTTTCTTTCTTTTTTTCTCGGACAAAAAAAGGGTTTGAAAGGGCAGAAAAAGAAAAACTCTTTGTCACAAGAATATGAAAATATAGATCATGATTTTCTAAGCTTGTAAAACCCAAAATGGGATTTTGCTAGGAGCTTTACTATTTGATTAAACGCTCGAAGCTAAATATATTCAAAATAAAAATAAAATTTTAATTTAATTAATTCATTCAGTTATTTATAAGAGATAAAGTTCGATTTGAATATATATTATTATTTTTTATTCTAAATTATAATTTTTTATATCAAAAAATATATATATTTTGTTAAAAATTAAAAATGCAATTAGGCTTGTGAGCTATACAATGCATGAGGAAAATCTTAAAGTTGTACGGATCACGATTGACAAAACCTAAGAAATCTATGTATTGCTCTATTGTTCTGATTGACTGGTCAAGTCAAATGTTGAAGGCGGAATACTGCGGTATATGCAAATCATCTCGCCAGGAAGTTGACATGGTTAGGCCAGCTAGACCTTCCAGTTCTTTGGCCGAACTCACCTAGCCAGCAGTTTTTTAACACGGCTTAGGCTTGATTCACGACTCTAACAATTTTTTATTTTTCTTATTCAAATTGAAGTTAAGTCTGATTCAAAAGCTAAAATTATTATTTTTAAAATATTAAATTTTTCATATTAATTTTATATATTTTAATTAAATTTAAATAAAATATTTATTTATTAAATAAATAATAATTTAGATTTTAATCTAATTAACTTAAATTAAAAATATCATATCCAGAATCAACTTAATTTAGATACGGGTAATCTATTCTTAGACAAGTCTACTGTTTGAACCTCGATTTGAAATCATAACTATTTAAGTGAAGTGATTTTTTTTATTTAAGTCCAAAATTTTGCTAGTATATATTCAGATTTAATCATAATATAGTTCGTACTATACTGATTAGTTTATAATATTTTAAAAATAAAATAAAAAAATATATTAATATTATACATTTCGATTTTGTATCAATCATATTGATCAGCATTGATAAACACCTGTTAGTATCAATATGAATTGGTCCATTCCAAATGGTTGATTTTTTTATCTAATAAAGTCAAATAATTTTTGGATTGGAAAATTTGGGGGGGGGGGTTGGGTTTTATGAGTTTACATTATTTTGGGTTCAATCATTTCAACTTTAGATCATTCAAATTTGATACTTGAATTATTAAAGTTTAGATCATTTAAATTCATTTGTGTTTGATTTATTGACTTTTTAAATAAACTAAATTGGATTCTGAATGAATTATTTAGTTAAAATTGGATTTTATCAATTGTAAATAAATTATTCAAAGCTCTATTTTTATCAGCTTGTAGAGAATCTTCAATTTCAATTTTTTAGATCATAAAAAATTTATTTATGATATTGTAATCTATAATATATATATATATAATAAAAAATGTAAAGAATCTTTGGAAGTGATAAAAATAATGAAAATAAAAATTATTATTCATTATATTTCTAAATTATCATATTAATTAAATTTTTTATTGGAATTTTTTATTTTAATAATAAGATGATAAGATTAATTTTATAAATTAAAATTTTAATGATATTGATCAGTGCCATTAGAATATATCTCTTTTTGGATAATGATTCACTAGAGATCTTTTAACAAGTTAAACTTATCAAATAAGGGATAAAATTAACGTTAATGGATATAAATCTTATGTCATTATAATCATTTATAAATAATAATTCACTTGACATAGCATCCAAGGCAAATTATTGGAACTGCACACATCAGAACAATGTCCAATAACCAGCTCATGGTTAAAA